>QFFB01007894.1:0-21365 GCA_003316465.1 Ramaria cf. rubripermanens
TCGAAGTCCGACCTCCGAGTCTCCGACCTCCGAAGTTCCGGGTAACGTCCGTGAACTTAACACTATACAGATTGAAGACACACCACTCGACATTGCCTTGGATGACTTAAAGGCAAAGTTCATGCGAAAGACTATGGGTTGTCTGAGGTTTGTTAGTGTCAGCTTGAATGGTGATCACCCCTGGGGGAAAATGTGTAAAAAACACTGGCTCGATGAACTTATCACATGGGTGAGTATTCCTGAGTATATCAATTTGGGTGTCTCTGATTCCTTCCAACGTAGCGACAAAGCCAGCCCTGGAATTCTGGTCAGCGCCTGCCATTAAAAACTGCAAGTCTCTCAATTATACAGCAGATCAGAGAAGTAATCGCAAATGCAGAAACACCTTCATGGTTGGGTTCTGTCCCTCAAAACTTTGGAGATGCTGGTGCAGGCACCCTGAAGGCTGATGAGTGGAGGACCGTGTACACGGTGTATCTTCCATTAGCCCTAGTCAGTCTGTGGGGAGAAGGATCCGTCCACTCTTCTTTGGCCGAAGGCATGAAGTTCCGACGTGTCCTGGATCACACCATGGCTTTGGTTTCAGCCATATGCATTGCATGCAAGTGGACTATGACTGAAGTGTGTGTGGCTGCGTACCACAACTCTTTGATGCAATGGGTAGGGGATCTAACAGACATTCATCCTCATGCCAAGCACCGGCCTAACCACCATATGGCTTTTCACATCTATGACTTTCTCCTACTTTTCAGACCTGTTCGCTCCTGGTGGTGCTTCCCTTTTGAATGACTCATTGGGCAGTTGCAACAACTTAGTAGTAATCATAAACCTGGTTAGCCTAACTCTTCTCCAAGTAGAGTTGTTTCCTTTGCTCATCCATGTTACAGGGCAATTTGAAGAGACTTTGCTTCAATCATTTCTTAGGGCAGCAAAGCTTAGACGATGGCTGGCACGGTCTGATTGTCCACCAGCAATTAAAGAGTGCAAGAGCCTTTGTGACAAAGCTTATGCACCACGGCGCGACGAATATGCCAGTTCAGTTCCCTCTGGAGACACAATGGGGAAGACTGGTAAACCAGTTCCTGTTCCTTCCGATTTGCAAGACCTGGTCAAGCAGCCCCAAGTTGTTTTGCATGCCTGGCTTCCCTTTGGCCAGATTGTTTATGCCTGATCATCTACTCATTGTGGTAACAGTCTCATCTGCTTTTATCCCAACAGAACTACAAGCATCCGCCCTTTGCCTGGTTCAATCAAATACATCTTTGAGATTGACAGCAAGATTTCATTTTCTGTACAATGCCACTTGCCATTGCCGAATCAGACCTTTGACCCATATAGACATTATCCACATTTTCCTGCCCGTTTATATTCCACTGCACTGACACCCAATGTGGAACGTGTTGAAGTGGATTGGGTGATATGTCACTGTGCCCGATGGTCGTTCTCCTCAGATTATGTTGTTGTGTTAATGCTGTCTCTGGTGAGCTACCCTAAATGCTATAATGTGGACTATGCTGATATTTTCTAGGACTAATGCACTCTTTTGGCGAGGTGATGTCAACTTTCAGCCACCGGCAGTCAGTGGGCCGTCAGTGGGCAATCAGTGGGCAATCAGTGGGCAGTCAGTGGGTGCTGAAGTGGGCAATCAGTTAAATAGTGTAGCATAACTTAAAGAGTAATCCAATCACATAAACATAAAATAAAACTTGAACTTTCTTATAAAACCCCAATTGTATGGTAAAATTTTTTGGATTGATTATGCATTTACCACAGTTAAAATTTGAAGTTATAATCCATATTTATATATTTAAAGTTTAGTCACCTGTTTTACGCTCCTGAGAAACTTGTTGTTTTATCAAAGCAATTAAACATGTGGCAAATCTTGAATATTTGACACAAATGTAAATTCACATTTATATTTCAAGTATCTAGTAGGTCAAAACAGGAAATTATTCTTTAAATTTTAGCTCGTGAATAAACACTTGTTTTAAGTCTGTTAAAATTTTTTAATTGCCGCTGTGTATAAAAGCTGCGTGATTGCGAGTCCTGTGTTGTAACTTTTATGAAACTGGTCGTCTCTATAATAACTGGCAGCCTGGCACTCGTGCAAAGTTGCACATGGGGTGGCTTCTGTACTCAGACAGCAAGGCAACGGTAGTGCTGATGCAACAAAGAGCTTGGTCAGCAGCTAATCAAGCCAGCGGCACCCTCGGCATCCCCTACAGTTTGGACAACATAGCACTTATTTCTGCCTCAATATGTTTTAGAGGAAACGAGTGATCTACAGCCTGTTGACCTCAAATATCACTGCTTGAGTGTTTTCACAGTTGCAAAAGATCCCAAAGTAACAATCATTACATGGGATGCAAATGATTCACTGCATCAGGAATTGCGGTCAGTGTATATATACCGTATGTACGCTACATATGTGCCATGCCTCGGCTACATGAGGTGCTGTATAAGATATAGTATACCGGCCATATGGTGTCCTTGATAGCTTAGATATCCTATTGTTTCTACTGTATATATGGTATATACTGTATATCTGTGTATATGATATGTATATATGATATAAACTGTCTATACCAATCTATATGGGTATAGAGCAGTATAGATCAGTATACTAGTAGGCTAGTAGTACTATTAGTACCATATTTGGGCTTAGGTTGTGATCTGTGAGGCAGTAGTACTACTAGTAGTATTAGCAGATCATTATCATTCTAATACTACCAATACTAGTAGTCTAGGTATACCACTATTTGTAAGAGAAAGAGCACTTAAACAGAGTTAGTGGCATTGGCATTGGCAGCAGCAATGCCACCTTGTTCCACCGAGTCCTTGTAGCACACTGCTTCCATAGCAAGTGTGAAGTCCGCCTATGACTCCTCATCATCAAAAGATACATAATTGTCAACACCAGTGACAGGGATGCCGGCCTTGGCTCTAAAAAGTAGTATAGTTGTAAGCTTGTGAGTTGCATTCCAAGAGGAAACTGCAATATCATCTGCAAGCTCAAGACAATCCATAATGTGGATCAGACAGAGAGAAAACGGCAAGTCAAAAAGTTAGATTCTTCAAGAGGAATTACATGTGTATTTATAGAAATGAGAACAAAGATAAAGGCAAGGTGTTAAGTTCACAGACGTCACCTGGAACTTCGAGGGTCGGGACTCGGAGGTTGGAGACTTCGAAGGTATATGAGGGGGGTGGGGACTTGGCTTCAACTTATGGGTTGCGCCACCTACTATTGTTCGGTCACTAATTTCGGAGGTCGGAGTGTCGGAGGTGGTCCGGAGGTTTGGACTCGGAGTTACTACTAATAGTGTCTAACTATGGAGGTAGTGATGTGAGGAGACTGGAGGTTTGTAATGTGGAATTAAGTCGATATTTGAACTAGAGAACTGGATACAAGATTGGAGGACTATTAATACCTCGTGAACTAATTGTATCCTAAGAACATATAACAAGAAGGATATAAGAGGTGTATAACAAGCGGGGTTTGGAATAGGATCAGAGGTTTGGATCGAGTGAGGTACAAGTATTCTATCTTGGGTCGTGAATGAGAATTACTTTAAGAGGTAAACAACAAGAACTAAAATGGAATATAATAGTTACTTCGGAGTTTGGAGGTCCAAAGGTTTGGAGCTTTGGTGTTAGATCTCAGGGATCTAACACAAGGTGGATATCAGTGCCACTAGAAAAAAAGGAGACATGTGTGAAGTAGATAGTGGGGTGGACAATGAATGCAAGAGAGATCACATCCTAGACAGAGCACAAACAAGAGTGAAATTGTAAAGTGTCCAAATCATAGTCATGTGGTAAAAGACATACATCAGTGTAAAAATAAACCATGGAATCACCATACAGGGAGTGCAGCTCCCTTACATAGTATCAATCAACTGATGCTGAGAAGAGAGTATGCTACACACCAACCTCTGTCCCACAGGCACCTCTGAAGTGCAATGCAAACATTGGGGTGGCCAGTTGAGAACACATGTAGGGAATCCATGTAAGTTTTATAGTGAATGGCATACTGTATGCCTTGGCATTGAAAGTTGGAGCCTTTCCAGCCTTTGTTTTGGAACCCTTCAAGACTTTGGTATTATTGCTAATACTTCAATCTATTAGAAGGTGTCATTTATGAGACTTATAGAATACTAGCACTGCTGCAGCACAACTCCAGAAATAATTTAATATTTGTACCTTGGTTGCAATCTGTGCAATAACTAGTCCAAGTTATCACAGATGGAAGGCAATACATTTCTTAGCAGCAATGTGTAATAAACTATTAGACTGTAGGTTCAAGGACACTTTTAGGGTCCAAGTGTATTCCAAAGAAAGAGGAATGCACTTAGCAGGCAAGTTTATACATAAATGGACTGACCAGATAATCTGTCAGTGCACAACAATAATGAGAGATGTAAGAGAAGAGTGTGAGGTAGCTTTTATACACAACTCAACTTGACTTGTGAAAGATACTGAACAGGAAAATCAACTGATCAATAACTCTTGGATATTGGAGTGCAACTGGCAAGACTATCAATTGTCAGACTCTGTAGAATTTCACCTGGAGGATTAGTTCAAGTGGCTAAGCAGTAAAGCAACTACTTAACTGAGAATTAATACTAAAGTAAGTGTAAGATCCCTAGCTGGGGTTAGCAGCTTAGTAAGATGTGCAAGTCACATGAGTTGTGTAGGATAGAAGATGGTTGATTTGATTGTCTTCAAAGGCAGGCAAAAGGCCTCCTTTTATACCAGATTGTACAGGGGCTTAGATAAGCAGGTAGAATCTGGATCTGATTCTCTAACAACGGGCTTGGTCAGTTGCGGATCAAGCCAGACCTTTGGATGCACCAGCTATGTGGTCGAAACAAAACTTCACCACAACAACACACATCTGTTTGTTCCTGTGTCCTTTCACTTTTGGAGAAAGCCATCGCAAGTGTACCCACCTCAAACATTGGACCGCCTTGCTTGGATTTAGTGTGTTGGGGTAGGCTGGGTGAATATCATGAAAGTGGAGCAGTGAGTGTATTATCAATGGAGTCAGGTTTTTCTCTAATACAACTTACGTGGTCCGATGATGGTTCGCAAAGGTATAACATGAATTTACTGCATCTGGAGAAACTCACAAGCAATAAAACAGACTGGATGTCAGCCCTCTGGATGTACTGGGTTACTGTGCAAGGCCACCTGGACTTCCACCTCCGCCAGAATCCCATGTCTCTACTGCTGCAACACCATCTCGCTCACCCTATCACTCCCCATTCTCATCACACTCTCATGCTTCCACGCCACCTGAGGTTGATGACCTCAGTGCCCTTCGACTTGAAACATTTGCCCCATGTCGTGACCGTATCCGAACTGCAAATATGATGTTGACGTGGACTCACAGTGGTGAGAAAGTTTATAACTGACAGGCTTGAATATTTTTTTTCTGCACACCAGCTCTGATGACCACCTAGGCCAACTTATCCTGACAACCACTTATATGTAGACTATGAGCTCCCAGAAGCTTTTGAGAACCTCTATGTTGAATTGCCACAATGTCTGTGCACAACACAAGAGACCAACATCGATGTTATGCATTACTATGAAGTCTGGGTTGTACAGAGCAGGAATTACCAGGGTAAAGTAGCTGTGGCCTGCGCACAGAAATTTTGGGGCTGCGGATCTTGGAGTATGTTTTTCTATTATTCTTTTTCTTTATAACTACTGACATTTGCACATTGCGCAGTCTGTTTGACAGATCTACTTAAGCAAAACCCTGACTTACCTGTGCAATCCTATTCTTTACGACCACCTGATGACCCTGGCCCAGGTTCGCATCAGTTTTCATTTATCTTCCTTTGTTCTCTGATTATCTCCAGGGCTCCCAAATTTTGACAGGTATGGCCTTCTACGTACACCTTCAAGCCATCGCAACAAAATTGGTAAGTGTTATAAGATCAATATTAGAATATGGGACATATATGCACACAGTGTCTCAAATCAAGTCAACCTCGCAAGACCCAGTGACCCCTCCACCACCTTACCATTCAAACAGGAGCCAGGTGCGGGGGTTCAGCAGTAGTAATACTATATCTTTCTTAACCTAGCTAGACTTTACTGACATAATTAATAGTCACAAAACCAGGCCGAGGATCCCAGTCAAAAATGCAAGCCAGACTCCACCCAGCCAGTACTGAAGATCCATTTGTAGTCAGTCACCACTCAACATCCCCATCAGCAGCTTCTTCCTCCATGTTCATGCTCCCAACTCTTCCTACTTCTTCCAATTGCTCCAATCAGGCAAGGTGCCGCCCTCTAAAGTTCTGACAGTTCTGCCATCATCTATCCCAGCTTCTTCAACTATGCTGCCATCTAATCAGCTTGCTATTTTTCCATCCCATTCCCGGTCATCATTGAGTTTGCCTTCACCCTCTGCCCACAGCAAAGCTTTAGAAGCAACGACAACCCCTCCCTCATATCAAAATATACATGAATCAGCTACCACATTGCCTGGTAAATAAAAAGTCCATCCTTCATTTATGAAATCTAGACCTTACATTCTTTGACAAGGAGACCAGATGTATAGTGAGATGGCTTGTCTCTGGGAACCCCGAGAAGCCCATCAGCTGTTTCTCTACAATTGACATGTCCCAGCACTGCATGGCCAGGAGCTAGATGAGGTGATTCAGGCCCTTCGCTCTGGCACTGGTATCTTGCCAGACACATTCTGGAAAGCCTTTGATCTATGCAAATTCACCCAGTTTTTTACCAAAGAGGCCTTGCACTATGTGCATGGCCCGCAATGTCCACTCTGGGTTTACACTGACACACCCACTCACACTGAATAGTTGAATTAATATGGTAACTTTCTTGGACTCTATGCGTTAACTCAGCATAAAACTTTCTTGACTATCAAAGAATTCTGTGGCTCTAAAAGATATCAGAGTATTAAATCTGCATAATAATAAATTTCTTGGAATCCAAATGTATATTAAATTTCCTCACAATTGACTGATTTCTTGGTTCAAAGCTCACAATGTCTACTTCTTGTAATTCTAAGTAAAATGGCTTAAGAAATATCTTAGTGGTCCACATGAGATGTCTTGCGGCACTGCTTGCGTTCTGGAGATGGTGGTAATAGTCGTTTGACCAGCAATGACTCTGAGGGATGACCAAACAGGTGCTAGCAGCCATAATATAAGCTAAATAGCTTCATGCTTCCTTCTAGAAAAAAGCTTACACTATTAGTGCTTGTTGGCCCAGTGAGCATGCGCAACTCTGGTACTGTGGATTGACCTGTCATCCGCCTAATGCCTGCAGCAATCCTTGAACAAACTTCTTCCAATTCAGACAGGGCCACAATATTAGTTAGAGTGAGTGGATGATCTGGGCCCTGATGTGCATCATCTAATAGGGTGACTATGCCATGAAGCTTTGTAATATTTGTGTGCACAAAATGCTTGATTTTATCTAGCACTTGGTAGTGGACACCTTCAGCAGCACTAGTATTGTGTACCTCAGGCTAATGTAGAAGTCTGTTAACTGAACTATTAGCAATAGCAGAGTGTCACTCACTGTTGCTTCACTTGTTTCCATGGACTCATCATCTGCTGTGTCCAATTTTGAGCCTACAGTGTCGGATTCCTGTGAGTCACTATCATCTTCGTTTCTGATAACCATGTGTTGGCTTGATCTGATGTAGCGAGTAGTGTGCTAGGCTTTGTAGTGACAGTAGCAGCGTTGGTGGATTGTATAGTAGCACCAGTAGTGTGAGTCGACAATGTGATAGGTGGCATAAAGCATTGCTGATAGATGATATGTGCCTCATCTTTGGTGGCAGGGAAACGAAAGGAGTAAGTTGATAGTGCAAGTGATTTTGATTCAGTCAGCTTTGGAATCACCAGCTGCAATGCCCATAAATGTTTGCAGACTGCATGGTTCTGACGAAAGGCTGGGCAAGAATAATATTCCCAGCCATAAACATTCAGTCGCAAATTGTAGTATTTGTGACCAGGCACTTGAATGTCATCCAGGGCACTGGCACAGGTACCAACAACCATGTAAGTATCAAACCAGCGCACCTGGGATATGTGTGATTGTGAGACCATATACATAGCTTTGGTGATATTAGCTTGTTTGTTTTCAGATGACCACCATGCAACTGGGATGACTGGGGCTAGCAAAGGATTTGGATCAAATCCCTGGGCTTTTCATCTGGCAACCAGATCTACACCCCCAGTCTGCTCTCAGAAGCCAGTTGCGAGCCACCCATAATACTCTTCCTCTATGCTCTGGCAGTTGAAAATGCTTGGTAAAATCTGTGTGATGAGCAAAAAAAACAAAAACATCCAAGTGCAGACATTTCCCTGCATGCTGCCACCGGTGTATGTGTTTCTGCTTCAGTATTCCATTAAAAGCCTCCAGGTGGCTTGTTGTAGGTATGATACCCTCAATAGTAATATTGAGTATCACAGAAGCATGCATGCGGCCCTTTTGGGACCAACTCTGCCAGAGTGAGACTGGCATCCATGTATCTGTCATATACTTCAGATGATTTAGTCTGGCATCGGCTACAACTGCCACCTCTGGAAGCTGTTTCAGGTTGGTGAGCATGAGGTTCTCTTGTAATAAAATATTTTGTGCAGCTTCATATTCAACAGTGAGAAGCAGTCTGTATATTTTGAGACACAACGTAGATAAATTGTTATGGAATTACTTACTCCTCTTCGAGCACGCAAAGTCTAGCCTGAACTTGCTGTTTTGGAAAATTAGGTGTCTTTCCCATTTGGAAGACCTGTTTCCAATGGTTGGACCAGCACTTCCGGATGTGAAACTTGCATAAAATTAGCCAGATCTTCAGCCAAACCTGTAGTAGTGTGCCACGTTCCTTTGTGTCAGTATTGGTGATTGCAACAAGAGGTGTGAATGGAGTGCCATTCTGAGAACCCAGAGATTTGTGCCATGATTTTAGAAGATCAGTAAGAATGCACATATCATAACCGGTGTGTGTGTGGCCCTGTTCCCAGTGGGTGCTGAGAAAAGAAAGAATGCAAGAGGTACTCCCACATTGGCTTCATCAACACTGAGTGCAATGAATAGAAGGACAAGACAGTCACATATACCAAATGTGCCATCAAATATTAATTGCATATTATGTGCCAATCTCCATGCTGCCTTTTTCTTATGCTCAGTCTGAATGCAGATAGAGATCTGGTCGTCCTTCACAATCCTTGCCTGATAATGAAAGATGGCTGCTGCAATGTTGGGCTTGTATTCTGGCAAGTCTGAGGTGAGCCAATTGTCAAGGTTGTACTGTGGAGCACAGGGTATGTTAATTCCATGCATCCTGGAATATTTTTGGTAGAGAGTGCTGGAATCAGTTTGCAAAAATTCATAGTGTATGTTTGTGGTCTTAGGGTTGAATGCAACCTGGCCATTGTATAACTTGACCCGATATAGCTCTTGATTGCGAATCTGAATGGCTGCCATGCTAGTATTGTATAGATAACCATGGTGTTCCAAATATACAAGAGAAATACTAACCTGGCACCGTCATTTAACTGTGCTAGGGCTACCTGCCAGACATGTTCATGAAGTGGAATGTTTAGGAGGCATACCATTTGTCAGTTCTGACACTCGTTGTTGTGTGACAGGATCCCAGTGATTTGTCGTACTTGAAATCTAGAGGTATGTAATATCTAAGTGAGCCAAACACCCCATAAAGTTGTAGGGTGCCATGCATCTCCATTCTTTCTTGTTCGTATCAGGTCCTCTTGCTTTATGTTGCTGATCATATTTTGACTTGGAAGCATCAGTGCTTGAACCAGATTGGCTTCTTCTTTGTTTTAAACAGAAGTAAATTCAGAGCTATGAACAGTTCCCACCACTGTAGTAAAATGCGAGTGTACTTCTTATTTCCATTGCCTGCACATGTGCTCCATCATATACTCCATCCATTCCCTAAATCCTCCAAGTTGTGCAGGTCTAGGCCTTGTTCTTGCATTAGCTTGGACATGGCCTGCTGCAAGTGTACATCCTCCAAGAATAGTTGAAATGTATGGCTCAGAGCATTGTATTGTTGCCAGATTTCAACCCTTTGCCTTGCATCTAGGAATAGCATCTCAATATCCACCTGTGTCAATTTATAACAATGAAATTAAGCCCATAATTATAGTAAATGATGGACTTACTTTCACGCCGCCTCCCCGCTGCATGAGGGGTTTGCATGGTACAGGTGGGATTTTGGTTTGCAATAGGTTTACACCTGAGAGCATATAGAGGTAAGGAGAGAACTGAGTGAATAAGTAATGAGAAAGGACGCAATGGACTCCAAAGCGTCCCACCAACAGCATTTTGGCTTTCAAATGCAACATCATTGGTCTAGCTACAATAACAGCAAGGCAGCGTTAACTTTCAATAGCTATTGAGTTGGATACATACTCTTTACTGTAAATGTGGTGTATTGCTCCAATACCCAAGTGAGATTGTCTGATGTTTCAGGTGAATATGCTTGCGGTGGTTTTCTCCAAAAGGGAAGGGGTGCAGGAATGAACAGGTATGGGTGGTTATGGTGACTTTTGTATTTCGACCAAATAGCTGGTGCAGCCAGAGGTCTGGTGTGATACGCCAGCTGACCAAGCTCATTGTTAGAGAATAAGAGCCATAGAATCTTCTATCTATTAATGGAACAGGGGAAGAAGCTTGTGGAAACTGGAAGAAATATCTAGGGGCTTCTGATAGTTTCTGGGGAGCTCCACTGCCTTCTGTCAAGTTCAGTGGCATTCTGACCAATCAGGGACTTTCCACACTAATGACTCACTGTACAGTCTTGAATCTCTCAGCACAGCATAATAAGGTCAGGGGGACATGTCTCACCAAGATTTGCCTGATTTGGTTAAGTTGTTGTGGCTGCACAACCTTTAGTCCCAGTTTGGTAATTTATTCAGGCTCAGTGGCGCCATCAGCTCGGGGCTATGGGAGCGCCTAACCCAAGGACTCCACAAAATCCAAGTAGACCTGTCGGAGATTGAAATTGAAAGTGAAAGACAGAGTTGTGGAGACAAGTGTGTCCACAACTCTGCTGCACAAAATAATATAGAGTTGGGAGAAGTAGGCCCTGGAAAAATAGGCAAAAATAGGGGAAAAATAGAGGGATGTTTGAAATACCCTAGAGTAGTTTTTTTATATGGTTTTTGTTGGTGAAGATCCATTGTTTCTCATAAGAAGGTGTTACAAGGGTAGAAGACTACTTAAGGCTCATTGAGCAGCCAGATTCTGAGAAATTGAGTATTTGGCTGGTTGAACAGCAGTTCCCACACAGCCTTAGTTATTGGCATGGAAGATACCTCAACCCAGGTGAAAACCCACTATGCTGGCATCAGACGCTGTCAGACCAAAAATCTGCAACCTGCACTAATTGGGCAGTATCTGCTCTCAAATCTGCTGATTTGGTGAACTCGCTCAAAAAACTGAAATCCAGCTACTTGGAATGACTGACACTGTGAATCTTACATCAAATCTTCTTGTACTTGGTTAGTTGATGTCACTTTTACTTTAATTCACACCATTCTCGAGTCAAGCTATCTGGCAGCTGCTTTCAAGTGGCTGTCTTGAAAATGTCCAGTGCACAAATGTCAGCCCATGCAATTGCATCATGCATCAAGTAACCCAATGGAAGGAAAATGATATATGTGTAAGGGTACCTGGTTCAATGTATTTGTCTTTTTCTCCTCTCACCATATTCCCCACTTCTTCCATCATCTCATGAGCATCGGCCCCAGTCCCATTTACTCCTTTGGAGCTACTATCTTGCACCTAGCTCACCTCACTTATTTTATCTACGCCATCACAAATCTTCGCTTTGAGTGTAAAGGCCAACGATGTGTAGCTAATCAAGGAGAAATATATCAAGCACATACAGGACCACTATTAATATTGACAGCATCTCCGACTGCATGACCATCATCTCATCTTGGGCTGCTGCGATGCCATAGGTTCTACAGGTGTGTCATTGTATGCTGTATCTCCCTTGTGTTGATCCCGCTATTAGGAATCCATATCAATGTTCTGATCAGCAGTGGTGTTGTGTCCGTGAGAGTGCAAACACAGTTGAGCATTGTTCTGTTGGTGGTGGGTGCGTTCTATCTTTCATTATGTGGTATCTGCAACTGACAACATTTTTTGAGTGTCATGAGCACTTCGGCCATTCCTTGACTTGGCCTGCTGTGATATTGGACGTATGACTTGTATATTCCAGCAATGCTTCGAGCTTCGATAGGGGATTGCGATGCACTGGCTGCATTTCTGGACTACATTATCTAGAACTGAATCTGCTAGAATATGTTTATTAGCCATTTGCTAATAATATGCTCTCATCTGCTCTCAGTAAAATGTGCAAATCTGTCCTAATCTGCACTGGTCTGCTTTTGTCAAAAACATAATTTAGCAGATTACCGCATGCTACAGCAGACTAAACTACGCGATGAAGGAAAATCGAACGAAACACATCTAAAAGCTTCAAACTCCGAGGAGCCTTTAAAAACTCTAAGCTCCGCACGCGTCTATTTCATCTCAGCTTATTCCATCATCTCAGTTCAGCCCAGCCAGTCAACTCAGCCATACCCCATCAATTATCAGTTCATTGTTATCCCCATGCCGTCCATCAACAACGCAGCTTCAAACTCTATTCCCCTTCAGACCATTGATTCCCCAACATCGCCCTCATTATCACGATGGTCACTCGATTCAGAAGATATTCAAAGACACGCCGAGCTTCATCATATGCTTTACCCCCAGTCACCTAAAGCAGCATGGCTCTCAACGAAGAAGTCACATCCCTATATTCCGAAATCATATGCCATTGGAGATTCATTGTATTTCCAAGATGACGCGCAGCCATTTACGTTCCTTGGATACATGGGCAAGATTGTTCACAATGAAGGAAGGGAAGAATACGAGGCAGAATTCAGGGCTCCATACCCAACCAACCCTCCCACGTCAATCCGACTCAACCTTCATCATAGAGCTGCTCGAGACCGTATACAACTGTCTCCCCCTTGCATTCTATCATGGGAGTGGATCAAGGAGAAACTCAGGAGTTATTTCTGTCATTGATTCGTCACCCTCGCTCTTATGACTCAATTGCACCGACTAGTGCCATGACTCATCTCGGAGAAAGTGGACTATTTGTACAAATACGATTGGTGGATATTTATAGTGCTCTTGTTATGACTCATTTCATTTCAGAATGATTCACCTCATTTCTATTTTAGTTAGTCTTTTCTTGTCATGACTCATACTTGTTCTATTTTTGGATCTTTTATTACTCATTCTCCATACTTTACCCCTATCTGACACATTCTTGCTTACTTTTGCTATTGTAATTTCTCCTTTGTTTCCCCTTTTGTGTTTTGTGTTCTCGCCATTACTCATCCTGACTCAGACCTGCTTACTCATCATATGACTCACCCATCGCAGTGCATGACATCATTGTAGCTTGGGGATGTGTATATAAAGGGCTCAGTCTCTCAGTGTAATAACAAGTCAAGTTCAGTGCTCAAGTCAAGTCTCTCTTAAGTCTTACACTCAAGTCCAAGTCAAGTCCCAAGTTTAGGGCACAAGTCGAAGCTTTGTCACAGGACATTGCTTCGCATACGTCACAAGTCACACGTCACCTACGTCATACGTCACATGAAGCAGGGCGATCATCACAAGAAGTCACCTACGTTATATCCTAGAAGAACAGGTTGTATGACTCGTTCTCCATACTAGTCAACCCACAGCTGTAGTCTCTTTGCCCACGAACGACTGCATTATAGACCGTCCTGGTAGAAGGACTGTTGCGTGCAGGCTAATAGGTATTATTCCTGTTAGTGCATCTTTAATGAGCTTGGTCCTGTATACGTTTGGTCTTGGTGATGGGTGTTGAGTGGGATAGGGATAGGGGTTAATATAGATCATAGCAAGGCCATCTGCAGATAATATCCCAGTGATAGAATGCTGGGATCCATCAGCATTCGTCGTTAATAGATGATTTATCTATATCTTTTATTTATATTCATAACATCCATGACCACACATGTATGTACTCATGGCCACCTCTTGTACACCCCCAATGCTGCAGCTCATATGCAATCTGTGAAAGCAAAAGCGAGGTCAAATGTCAGATACAGTTCTGTGATAGGGGAAATGGCTGGAAAGTAGATAGACTCATAGTAAAATACCCTACCTTATGGACTCAAAGCTGGGAACTTGAAGTAATAAGATAATCTTGAAAGATGTTATGGGTGTGTAAACCATAAAACAGAGAACAGAAGATGGATCAGAAGGGACTTCAGCTTCAGCTTATATGCTGCACCTCTCAAACAATCGCAGGGTCCCAAGACTTTGGAATAGATCAATCAAGTAATATAGCACAGTCCCATGGTATCTGCAGAAGTGCAGAAGGAGTGACAGTAGTGTACTAAGAACACCACAGACAGGGTTTACACTAAACTGTAAAATGTAGTTGATATTTAAATGAGGTTACTTAGGACAAATACAGGGTTTATATACTATAGGATACATGTAAGTAGGCAGGAGTAATGAGTTCCAAGTCAGAGCAGAAGAGGTATACAACATGGATCACAGGCGGAGTTGGGGGTCATAGCACAGGGAGGGTATGTAAGCATGATATCTAAAAAGGTATCCATCATCCATCAGCATGGGGACACAGATGTTGCACCATGAACAAGGTACCCTTGCTGATGGAGGGGCCATGGGGATTGGAGAGCTAAGTAAAGGTGGGGTAGGAATGGAAACGATAGTGTTGAAGGCAGATTGGGAGTGCAGAATGCATGGATGTAACAAAAGACTTGAAAGTGAAGCTGGATGGGCAAAGAAATAATGAAGAAGGTTGTTAATATTTTAACTACATACTTCGAAATAATATACTGTAATAGAGAATAGGAGTATAGGAGCCAAAATAAAGTAGCACATGATTTCTAGAGCCCCTGGCTCTATCTGAGTTGAAAATATGGGCTGAATCTGCTGCACACACATATTCAACAGTAGAAAGTAATCTGATCAGTAGAAATAAAAAGGAAGTGAAGTACTGCACATATAAATGTACCTCAACTCAATTGAATATTGTGCACCTCAAATGGAACTTACACACTGCAGTGTGCCTCAACTTGTGTCCAGTGATGGTGATGTCAGCTTGTTATCCTATATGCACTTCAGATAGATGTGTGATGGAAAGATGAATGGGTAGGAAATGAAATATAGCAAGAATGTTCATGGAAATAGTGCAAATTAACTGTAGCCAGGAGAGTAAAGGAATATAATTGAGATAGAGGGAGTGGAACTAACTACAGAGTCTATTAAGATAAAATAGAATGAAATCAAAACACTTGTCCTTTAAATGACCTCTTATGTATTCTTTATAACACAATCATTGTCATGTCCACTTGTCAACACCCCTTCACACCTGTTCCATTACACTCATGCATGTCAAATTGGACTTCAATGAAAGTGTGATATTCAAGCCAATTACATAACATAACCTACCATACAAGGAGACCACATACCTCCGTATGCCTACCCTCTCATGTCACCTACCACAACACTCCAGCCAACCTTCATCTTCACATCCACATCTCAATTCATAATCATCCCTATGCCTCCCCTTCATGCCTGTTATGTGACACTCAAGCGTGTCTCGAACTACAATCCAAATGATTGCCATGCATAATAAGTCAGCTATATACTTTAACTTACAACATGCAGATGGCTGAGGTTTTCTGACAACTGTTAGGATGGATCTCCATGGGGCATGCATGCCAGAGGACCAGGCCAGGCTCACACACTTAACAATGTGATGTAGAATCAATGATCCTTCTCATGCCCTCATGGTATGCACTCACCACATTGCCCACTCACCTCACACTGTACAGCCATCAACTGTAACATCCCTGGCTTGTGTCCCTACAAAGACTTGGGCATGCTGTATACAAACATGTGTTTCATCAGGTTACAGTAACTTCTTTTTCACTCTTTCACTTTCATGAATCACTAGCCTGCAGTGAGTTGTTTCAAGTGATTGTGCACATGCTTGATGTTACTGCCAGGTGACCAGATTTGATCATAAAATCAGGCTAATGGGCAGTAACAGGCCTCTGGTCCCAGAGCTTTGCAGGTCTTTCCCCTAGCAGCTTCCAAACACCTCCTTGGCCCTGTCCATATTTCAACACCCCTGTTGCTTATGTGATTCAGACTCCAGAGGTGCAGAGTTATAGTGTTAGCTAGTGGGCAAAGGGATCCTCAGAGTTTTCTTAGGATTTCCCATTTGCCAGTGCATTGCTTGAGTGTAGAGCATCTGCTTAGGTTTCCCTCACAGAATCAACCTCATGTGGATGCCTAATATTGGAGTCTCTGTCAAACTAGATGAGGAGATGCATATGTAGGAGGCTCCTTTTCTGGAATTCTATGGTGTGGACATGAGCAATGGTGCTCCCAAATATATTTTGCTTAATGATAGTCAAGAAGGTATTTCTTTTGAGATGGAATGCCCTTGTCACCAAGTCAGGTCCGTCCTGAATGGTTTGTCCAGGCAACAACACATCCTTGACCTCTTGCCAGTTAGGATTGGCAGTCATGGTGATAAACAAATCAGCTGGACCATACTTCCTTGAAGTAGCAAGAGCATTCTGGATGTTTTCCAGCATGTCCAATGAGCCTCCTGGAAAACTTCCAGGAAGAACAAATTTCCTGCCCAAGTTGTTTACATTTTCCAGATCATTTTCAATGCCTGAAAATGCATCTGCCATGTGGTTATTGAGCTCAGAGGCAGGGTGGATTAGTTTGCCTTGATCCACCTCAGCGTGCTTTGCCCTGCAGCAGCCCAAGAGTCTACAATATACTGCTGGAGTAGTTTGCTACCCTGGAGGAGTGTTGTGGCCTCTTCATGTCTCTGAAAGAGACAATAGGCATAGTACTGTATCTAGGTCACATGCCTCTGTCTGGGGTTGTGACCACCTGTCCATCATGATATGGAATATCTGTATGCCACCCCAACTCTCCTTTGGGAAAGAGCAAGACATAGTGAAGAGTGGCATAAGATGGATTGGTATCATATATCTGAAACTGAGCCATTTGCAGCTACACAATGATATCCATAGGATCTGACACAATGCCATCTCCAAGAAGGACAATGGTGTTAAAGTGTACAGGAAAGGAGACAGAGAACAATGTGCTATGCACAAGAAAAAAAAAACATTAGTGAGGAGGACACTGTTAACTCCATGCTAAACAAACGGACTCCTTCTTGGGAGTGAACAGGCTTTTCACCAATGGTTTATTGTTACTATGAGCTAGCTATTTATATATAAAAGGAATAGGGGTGGAATATTGCTGATGGAATACTATGGAATACTGGGATAGAAATCCAGCATGTTACTAATGATGGTGAGTCACAGGATGTCACAGGGATGTGATAGGAGACAGATCATTAGCTAGAGGACCAGGAAAATTACTAGAAAATATGAGAAAAATGCTATATCATCTAGACTTTACAACAAGGCAGCATGTATACTGGACTGAGCCCATGATGCAATATCCATCACTATCCCAGCACATGAGGCAATCACATACTGAGTGTGCCCAGTGACATTAATGATTAGATCTGATGACAAATTCATTTACCCTGCATACTGATTTAGCACATAGGCACCTCATATCCAAGATTAGATATGTGCTAAGTCAAGATATTCCTGTGTCACTGTTGCTGCATGAAGGACATTTACTAAGGATTTTTCTCCTGTGTCACTCCCAGATTAAGTTTTCTACTTAGTAGGTGTAGTGTTATACTTACATCCCATATAGTCAAGCTTTTGTTTGTAACCGTCTACACCCCCATCCTCACCATCACATTACATAAGTGATTCTTAAAAGATTCCTCACACTAGCTAGGATCATTTAAATAGTTATATCTTTGTATGATAATTCCAGTAGCAATAGTGTTCACCCCATTAAAGTTGTTTGAAGTTTTTAGTTAAAGTAGTTTAGATATTTTGCATACATTGCAATTATCTGGAAGTTTTATCTCAAACCAAACCTCTGCTCAATTCAGCTTCACTTGAAGCTTGAATTATATTTCCCACTTATAAAAACTATCAAATCATATATTACAAGAAATCAGGCTTCCTCACCTTCTGACTTGCAAAGGAGAAGATAAGGACAAAGCATTCAACCCTGATTGGTGGAGATTCCTATTATTCTCTTCATGACTCACTTTGCCCTCAAATGATTTACTCTTGTTCTATTTTAGTTAGTTTTGCCTCATTGTTTTGCATCAATGTTCTATTTTTGGAACTTTTATTACAAATTCTCCATGCCTTACCCCTATTTGACACATTCTCACTTACTTTTGCTAGTGTAACTTTCCCCTTTGTTTCCTTTTTTGTGTTTGCATTCTCGTCATTAGTCAGACTGCTTGCTCATCATCATACTCAACCCATTGTATCATATTGCATCATTGTAGCTTGGGGATATGTATATAAGGGCTCAGTCTGTACAAATTCAAATCAAGTTCAGTTCTCAAGTCAAGTCTCTCTAAGTCTATATCCAAGTCAAGTCCCAAGTTTAGGACGCCAAGTTGAAGCCTTGTCACTGGAGACATAGTAAAATTTTCCAAGTTGGAAAATCCTCTGGAAATTATAAGGATATTCCACATTTCTTCAAAATTTCATAAGTTAGGAAATTGATTGAAAATTAACTGTTCTGTCAGATATTTTCAGGTTCATGAAATCCTTCAAAATTGTAAAAATTATGACCTGAAAATATTGTTGAAACTTTTAAGAAACATTGATTTTCCTCTTCTCAAAAACCAAATACTTAACCAGATTTCCTCAGTCAGGAACTCCCATAGAATCATTAATTTCTAAAAAGTTTCCCTGTCAAATCTTCAAGAAACCAATGTTTGTATAGAATTTCCTTCCTGAATAAACTTTCTTAAATAATCAGTTTTGAGAAAGATCAAATTCAAAACTTTCTTGGAATTTTGTGATGATTTTCAGGTCATAATATTTACAGTTTCTTAAGGCTTTCCTCATCCCAAAAAACTGACAGAACAATAAATTTTCTCTTCCAATTTCATGACCTGGGAAATTATCAGGGAATGTGGAACATCCTCAAAATTTCCAGTGGATTTCAAAGTCAGAAAATTTTGCCATGCCTCCAGTGTGTCACAGCACACAGCCTTTGCACATATCACATGTCATGTGTTACAGTCACACATGATCTTATCAAGAAGTCAAGAAGTTGTACAAGTCATTCCCATTCTCTGCACCAGTCAACCCACAGTACTAGTCTCTTTGCCACACAAACAACTGCATTATAGACTGTCCACATAGAAGCACTGTTGCATGCAGACTAATAGGTATTATTCCTGTTAGTGAATCTTTATTGTTTCATTCTTAGATTTGTTCAATTGCAGTTGCTGTTCACAGGCTCACCTTTGGAGCCTTTAATCAGCTCATTAGAAGCATTCAATTAGTCATCAATTACACCTGGTTCTCATGCTTGCTACAGCAATACTCATTGAGCAATCATCCTATTTCTTTTCACACATGATATAACACATTAAAACTTCTATGAATACAATTTACAATACTTGAGTGTAGTTTCAAACTCATGCCTTACATATTACAAACAGCTATCAATGACTGACAATCCTGTGTGTACTTTGTCTCTCCAATTCATCAAATCCAACCACAATTTTGTCCAGCAGAACAGATCCAGGGCCTTCCAGAGCTGTATGGCCCATTTCCATGTATTTTATGCAAGCATGCTCAGCAGTTTCCCCTCACTGAGATACCCTTGAAAGTGGCCAATATACATGCATAGGCAGGTGTCAACATTTTTATTCATTACTGTACCCTTTCCCCTGCTGTTCCTTCCCCTCACCCTTGCCTCCATCATCAAATCCCCAGAATATCCTCATCAGTCTATAAATGGAAAAAAAGGTCATGATAGCCATCCGCCTATTCAAAAAACCTAACAGCCCAAGCTATCCAAATAAGGGGGGGTTAGGAGAAATGCGACCACCGAAGGTTCTGCGACCGCCCTCACTCCTTCACAGCAGTGTGGGGTGTAACCTCCATGGCATGTGACATGACAATGCGAAAAAGTTCCCGACCATCCGCTTCTGTTACAGAACTAGACGTCCCGAAAAGGTGCCGATTGACCGCTTCCATCAACTTCGTTGAAGGGGATACTCCATAGAGCTTGAGAGCCTCGATGATGAAATCTAAAGGCTTGGATGGAGTGGGTTGGAGAAACAGGGAACAACGCAGGATAGTGATCAATGCTACATAGAGGGAGGTCGGGAATTATACAAGAGAAGTGCATATACAACATACCAATGCCAAGCTGGACAATCAAGCGCGGGGTGGACCGAGCCCACGGAAGGGGAACATACAGTGACCGAAAAACTTTGAGGCGTTCTTTTTCCAGAAGTGGTGACAAAGGTGGATATATCTCGTTGAAACAGTGTTTGAAATGGGTGCCCTGAAAGGCGGAGCATTATCAGTAAACATAAGTGAAGTATGATGAAGTGTAGAGAACGCAATCAGGAGTACTACATCTGCCTGAGAAGAATCCATGGTTAGGGTGGCATACACTTACGTCCTGCGGATGGTGCAAATTATAAAAGGAAGGGTGAGAAGAGGGGCCAAAAATAAGCAATCAATGGCTCACTTCCTGTGAACAGAATGCCGATGAAGAACGGGGATTAGGAGGGAAGCATCAACAACTCACCTGCTGTGGAAGGAATGACAGGTGATAAGCAGAGGCGTGCACATTGTAAGAGAAGGGTCAGAAACTCACACGCTGTGGGAATAATGTCGACGAGTGGTAAGCAGGCGTGCACATTGAAATGGAAGCGTCGGAAACTTACCAACTGTGGAAAGAATGGGGACGAATGGCAGTGATAAGCAGAGGAGTGCACATTGCAAGAGAAGCGTCAGAACTCACGCACTGTAGATAGAATGGCGACGAATGGCAGGGATAAGCAGAGGAGTGGACATTGCAAGAGAAGCGTCAGAAACTCACGAACTAGACATAATGCAGACGAATAACAGTGATAAGCAGAGGACCACAGGTTGGAAGGGAAGCTTCAGAACTTACGCGCTGTGGAAAGAATGGCGAAAAATAAATGGTGATGATCAGAGGCGTGCACATTGCAAAGGAAACGTCAGAAACCCACGACCTGTGGATAGAATGGCGACGAATGACAGGGATAAGCAGAGGACCACATGTTTCCAGGGAAGCGTCAGAAACTCACGTCCTTATAAGAGAATGGCGATGAATGACAGAGTGATAAGCAGAGGAGTGCACAT
>QFFB01007977.1:0-13053 GCA_003316465.1 Ramaria cf. rubripermanens
TAAAATACCGATCAATTAAACGGGCAACGCCCGCCGTGCGAAGCACGGGTACCGAAACTTGTAGCATATGAGCTCGCTGGCGCTCACTGACCTAAAAGCTGACATAAGATTTAGTCAGCAGCGCCCACAACCCACCTAGGCCGTTTATATATTAGATTGGATTAAGCTGCAACCCAGCCAGGGTCTATACGCTTACTCATTGGATTAAGTTGCAACCCAGCCAGGGTCTATACACTTACTCATTATATTAAGCTGCAACCCAGCCAGGGCCTATACGCTTACTCATTGGATTAAGCTGCAACCCTGCCAGGGTCTATACTCTTAATCAACCCAGCTATCTTCCACCTCCTTCTCATGTGACTTGTTTAGTGCATTAATTCTCAGTTAAGTAGTTGCTTTACTGCTTAGCCACCCAGACTAATCCTCTAGGTGAAATTCTGCAGAGTGAGATTGTCAATTGATTTTCTTGTCAATTAGCACTCCAATACCTGAGATGAGCTGTTCAGTTGATTTTCCTGTTCAGTGACTTTCACAAGTCAAGTTGAGTTGCTTGCAAAAGCCACCTCCAGTCGTTCGTTTATTGCAGTGCATTGACGTTAATCAGGTCAGTCCACTTACAAACTCACCAGCCAAGTATATTCCCCTTTTGGAATAATCTTGGACCCCGATAGTGTCCTTGAACCTACAGTCTTATAGTTTATTACGCATTGCTGCTAAGAAACGTATTGCCTTCCATCTGTGATAGCTTGGACTAGTTATTGCACGGATTGCAACCAGGGTACAAATATTAAATTATTTCCGGAGTTGTGCTGCAGCAGCGCTAGTATTCTATTAGTCTCGTATACGACACGTTCCGATAGATTGAAGTGCTAGCAATAACACCAAAGTCTTGAAGGGTTCCAAAACAGTCAGGAAACCAGTATGTAAGGATTGGGGCCGAAGTGAACACATTCTTCAAATAATCAAACAATTTCTGACATTCTTCGGTGAAAGCCCATGGTGTGCCTTTCTGGGTGAGCCGGGTGAGGGGAACAGTTATGTCCGAGTAATTGTGAATGAAACGACGGTAGAAATTGGTGAAACCAAGGAAGGATTGTATGTCTCTAACCTTCTGAGGTTTGGGCCAATCTTGAATTGTTTATACTTTGTCACGGGCCATTGTGAGTCCTTTGGTTAATAGCATATAACCGAGGAATTCCATGGAGTCTTGGTGGCATTCACATTTACCTGCTTTGGCATAGAGGGTATGTTTACAAAGCTGGCATAGTAGTTCACAGACATGTTCCTGGTACTGAATGGGGTCATCGGAGTAGATGAGAATATTGTCAAGATAGACAACAACACATTCATCTAATAAATCTCCTAGGATGTCATTCATGAAACATTGAAAAACCGAGGGGCCATTGGTAAGACCAAAAGGCATGACCAGCCATTTGAATGAACTGTAACGGGTTTGGAATGCTGTCTTCCATTCATCTCCATCGGCTACCCTGACTAGGTGGTACGCATGCCAAAGATCAATCTTGGTATAGATATGAGCTTTGCAAGGTGTGTCCAGTAAGTTGGTAATCAGGGGAAGGGGGTATCAGTCCTTCTTCATAATCTTATTGATAGCTCGGAAGTCTACACAGAGCTGAAGCAAACCATCCTTCTTTTTAATGAAGAGGACAGGAGCCCCATGCAGAGACTGAGTGGGCTGAATGAAACCCATGTTCAAATGCTTATCAATGAATTCTTGGAGCATGGCAAGTTCTGAGGTTGAGAGTGAGTATAACAGAGGTTGAGGAGGCGTGTGTTTTGGAACCCTTCAAGACTTTGGTGTTATTGCTAACTCCACAATCTATCAGAACTTGTCGTTTACGAGACTATTGGAATAGCAAACACTGCTGCAGCACAACTCCGGAAATAATTTAATATTTCTACCTTGGTCGAAATCCATGTAATAACTAGTCCAAGTTAATACAACTGGAAGACGATGCGTTTTTTAGCAGCAATGAGTAATAAACCAAGGTTCGTAGGTTCTAGGACACTATTGGGGTCCAAGCATATTCCGAATTGAGGGGAATGTGCTTGATAGGAGAGTTTGTAGATGGATTGACCTGATGATCTATCAATGCACAACAATAAACAAGTGACAGTATATGAGGTGGCTTTTGCAAGTGACTCGACTCGACTTGTGAAAGTCACTGAACAGGAAAATCAACTGAACAGTTCGTCTCGGGTATTGGGATGCTAATTGACAAGAAAATCGATTGTCAACCTCACCCTGTAGAATTTCACCCGGTGGGTTAGGCTAGGTGGCTAAGTAGAAAAGCAACTACTTAACTGAGAATCAATACAGCAAGGCAACTGTAAGACCCTAGCTGGGGTTAGCAGCTAGTAAGATAGACAAGTCGTGGATAGAAGAAGCTAGATTGCTAGATCAGTTGGATGCTGATCCAAGGGGGCAGGATGGCCTCCTTTTATATTGTATGTTACACAGGATTACATAAAATGGGGTTCTTCTATCTATTAGGCAAGTGATGTCATTTGTAACTATTTGCACAATCCAGTGCCACCCCATAACTATAGTGGCTTGTTTGTGCAGAGGAAAGTAAGAATAGATAACCAATCATCTCCTCTGGTTTGCACAGCCCTGCACTGCCTTGCACTGCTTTGCACAGCCTTGGACAGTCCCATGACCATGGTGTCTCGGTTGTGGAGGTCCCATGACCATGACATCATGGTTGTGGCTTATTTGGTCCCAGGATCTGGCCAATGGTTGCAGCAGAATAGGGACCCTCTTTTTGGCCTTTGTACAGCTTTGTGCAGGTTTGTACAGTTATATATATAGCCTGGCACTGCCCTGCATAGCCTTGGTTGTCGGGCAGGCCGGCTATCTCAGAGTTGTGGCTATTTTTGCGTTCTTGACTCCGGGATCGCCATCCGAGGCTTCGTCCGGGCGGAGTTTGTTCTCGGATCCGGTTCGCCGGTTCGAAGGGTCTGCCCGGGCGGAGTTCGAATTTTGAAGCACCGAAACAGAGTTATAGGCGCAGGTGGGTCCATGGCTCTGCAGTGAACAGAGTGAGGCTTTTTTGAGCCAGAGAGGTCGAAATAAATGGCGAAAAAATGCCTAAAAATTGAGGGATGTTTGAACAATAGTTTTTCCATCCAACAGCTCCATGTATTTGCTACTGGAAAATGGAAAAACTGGTTTTACATGATTTTAATGCTTTTTTCGTGATTTTCTTCCTACTAAAACGATTCCCACACAGCGTGGCTCCCTCTTCCAAGTATATTTTCAGGTCATAGGTTCGGTGGGGTGGCAAGGCATCAGCCTTGGCCTTACTGAAAACATCGGTGAAGTCATGATACTCCTTCAGGACATCTTGCAGATCCACCTGTTCAGGGGGGAACAATGCCAAACAGACTGAGACGTTGGCCATGGCGAGGTTCAACTGGAAACACTGGGTACCTTCCATTTTACAGGCATGCGCAAATGCAGCTGCATTGATCAAGGCAACCTTGGGTGCTTCAAGCTTTGGGGTAGGTACCACAAGGGGTGCCTGGTTTGGAAGGGACTCGGTCAAGGAAGCACAAGCTGAAACCAACAGAGTGTCCAAAGGAATGCCCAGGGGGGTTGTTTGGAACGTAATACATACCCAATCAATCAATGGATTGTAGTGGGTGAGCCAGTTGTGTCCAAGAACTGCTGAAATGGACGTATCTAAGGGGGTAATATAGAAATCTACGGAATGGGTGTGACCATGGGGGAATTGGATCGGTATAACTACTGATTCGGTGATTATCAAGTTTGTACTACCATCAAACAAATGAAGCAGTATGGATGAAATAGACCGTGTTTTCAGACCATATTTACGAACAAAAGCGGAGTCAATGAAGCAATGGGTAGAGCCAGAATCTACTAAAGCTTTGAAGGATACATGAGGGATAAGGCCAGAACATAAACTAACTACAAGAGACATAGACTCAGAAAAAGCAGAAGCATTGAGTCTTACCTCCCTTTGCATGCAACCCAAGTCAACGCAACCCTCAGAATGCATGGAGGCTGAAGGGTTGCTGACTATTTTTTTTGCCTCGGAGGCCTGGGCTGAACTTTTGGCTTTACCTTCGGAGGCCTTCCCATCAGAAGCCTGAGTGGCTTGTCCTCTCGTGGACAACGGACAGTCACACACAATGTGACCTCCTTTGCTGCAAAGCAGGCAGAGCTTATTGTCTATGCGACACTGATGTTCCTGTGGGGTAAGCTTGCCATCTTTCCCGAGCTTGTCTGTAAGGTTGGGTTTCTTAGGCTGCTGGTTGGTCTGCCCCTTCAGATTGTCCTTCTCCTTCGATGGATTGGAGTTGGACTTGGGCTGGGCACTGGAGTTGCCAGCCAGACACCGATGGTCAGGGGCAGGGTTGGCTTGGTTCGCTTTGTCACTTTTGGCCTTGGGTTTCGGAGCTGAGTGACTCTCATGAGAGAGCTCAGATTGACATTCCCAGTACTGTTGGTCAATTTTCTGAACAAGGTTGTGAAGCTCATCCAAGCCTCAGGGTTTATCAAAATGTACCATCTCATCTTTGATTCTCTTCAGGAGTGCCATATACACCCTTTGATAGAGAGCCTGGTCGTTGTGCTGAAGCAATGACGTGAGTTGGTAGAATTCAACAAAAAAGCAGGTGTCTTTGTGGTTGTCTTTCATAACCAGTTGTTCAAGTTCAACCTCGGCGTCAGCTTCAAGATCATAGGGACCGAAGTTAATGTAGAGTTCGTCAGTGAATGCCTCAAAGTTGCGTAACCAGCTGGGTTTGTTTCTCTCATCAGTTAGGTAGGGCTCAAAGTAGTCAAGAGCTGTACCCTTCAAGAAAGACAAAACATAGTTGACCTTGGCCGACTCATCTCAGAACAAGTTTGGCCTTGAATGGAAATTGAGCCTACATTGAAGTAAGAAGCCTCTGAGTTTCTTCAGGTCTGAACCATCAAACTGATTGGGTTCCTGAAGCTTAGCTTTTGAGGGTTCTTGCTTGCCTTATTTACAGTGTCGGCAAGCCTAGTCATTGCATTAAAAAACACCATAATGGGCTCTTCGTCCGGAAGTGCAGGACCTTCCCAGGAATTAGGGTCAGGTGGGGGGTCATTGTCCATGCCTTCAGTGGTGCTGTCGTCAGGGTCGGAGGGATCACTCAGGTCACCATCTCCAGGGTTCCGGGATGCTTCCGAACGTCCTCGCAGCTCCTTGGAGCCCTCATCTACTATATCTTTGATGTGGCCTTGGGGAGCAACTCAACATGCTGGGCCTGGCAACAGATTCTAACAATGGTTATGGAATGGGAGGTTTTCCTGGGGTGGAATGGATTCTGTCCTTGCTCTGTGAGATTGTATGGTTGGAGTCAGTCTGCTAGCATTGCATACTGAGGATCTGGTTGTGATGGGCATAATGTAACAGCCAAATGTAGGCATTCTGATATACTGTTAAGGTGCATGCTGATGGGTGGTACCAAGATACTCAGCCGAGGCCGGGCAAGTGCAGGTCAGAGGGACTTGGCTTCAACTTATTGATATTGTGCCCATGCGGCTGTCTGTCCCTGTATTTCGGATCAGAGGGGCCCAAGGGCTGATCACAGAATAGAGCCTTGGCTTAGGGGGAATACTTTGTTGAGTAGCATACATGTGGGGAGCAAACTTATATACTAATGTGTGCAACGGGGATCGGGGAGAGGGTGACCGAGAGGTCATGTGATATACGGGCAGGGTGGAATGCACTAAGAATAACAAGACATAGAAATGATAGACTATAAGAAGGGGGTGTGACCAAATGTGACCGAAGTACGCCAAGGCCAGAGGCCCAAGGTACGTGGTCCAAAGTTCCAAGGTAGACTGAGATCTGAGGTGGATGGGGATCTAACATAGGAATGGGGTCAATGCAGCCCTCAGCTCATGCAGAGGTCAGAGGACTACTGACTATTTTTTTGGTTCCAGTGTGGTTTTTGCCTCTGGTTTGTCTTCCATGGCTTTTGCAGCCTATCCTTTGGACTTGTTCATGGAAGAGTTGAATTTGGGGCATTCGTGTACCATGTGACCGGAGTTGCTGCAGAAGAGGCAGAGATTGTTATCCATACAGCATTGCTGTTCCTGGGTAGTAAGTTTGCCATCCTTTCCTAACTTGTCAGATAGGTTGGGTGTGGTCTTGCAAGTGTTGGTGTTTGAACTGGAAGCAGTTGCATTATCACACAGAGTGGAAGTGTTGTTCCGGTTTCCGGAAGTGGAACCAGAATTGTTGGAATTGGAAGTCTTTTTATCCAAGTGCTGTGGTTTCTTGTCAGAGGATTTCTCCATCTTGGAGGTGCTCTGACTAGTGTTTTCACAGGATATCTCAGAGTGTTATTCCCAGTAATGGGCATCAACAGACTGGGCTAGCATATGGAGTCCAGCAAGAGTATTAGGTTTACCGATGCAAGTGATTTCATCCTTGATGTGGGACAGAAGACCAAGGTATAACTGCCTGTGAGGGCAACCTAGGCAGACGCTCTACACTCAAGCGGCGCACTGCTGAAGGGGGAATCCTAAGTCATATACAACTACATACAATGCAAGGGCATACCTGGTGAAGGGGGAATCCTAAGAGAAAACTCTAAGGATCGCCTTTGCCCACTAGCTAACAGCTATATACCTCGGGCATCACAACCCTGTACCTCCAAAGCCTGAATCACATAAGCAACAGGGGTGCTGGACTGCAGACAGGGCCAAGGAGGTGTTCGGAAGCCCCCAAGGGACCGGTTAGCACAGCCCTGGAACAAGAGGCCCAATGCTGCAGTGACACTGGGTGGGGTAGATGTCAGAAGGGACTGTGTATACTTCGCACGCACTTCACAGGACTTCGCGAGAGCGTGGGAATGTTCGCATGGAGTGGAACATAGGGTGCATGCACTTCGCAAGGACTTCGCAAGACTTTGCAGGAACCTGTAGGACTTCACAAGGGTCCCCCTCACATCCACTTCAGCCAGGCTGCAAATACTTCACACGCACTTCGCAGGACTTCACAAGAGCGTGGGAATGTTTGCATGGAGTGGAATGTAAGGTGTGAAGGCTTCATAAGGAGTTCACAAGGATTTCGCAAGCTTCACAGAGGTTCCCCTTACACTGTCAGTGTAGTGTGGCTTTGCCCCATTGGGCATTCAGAGTGAGTTGCTGAAAGTTGACAATGTACTTTGCAATTTTGTGAGTTTCTCACATGCAGAGCTTGTCAAGTTCACTTTTGGCATCAGCTTTTGCATTGAATGGACTAAAATTACTACATAATTCCACAATAAAGTTGGAATAGTTGTCTGTCCAATCCAGGGCTTGGAAGGGGTCCATTAGTGCAGGGTCAAGATAGTCAAGTGCTGTTCCACCCAAGTAGGAGAGGGCATAGTTGACCTTGATGGAATCCTGTCGGAAAGCTTCAGGGCAGTCACGGAAATTGAGCTGGAGTTGGATGAGGAAAGGCTGTAGTTTCTTTGGGTCAGAGCCGTCAAATTGATCCAGCTCATAGATTTTTGTCCAGGGGCTAGCCTGGCAGGGTGCTTGTAAGTACCCAGCTAGCAGAGCAATAGCCTGTGCAAGGTCATTGGCTTGGGCCACAGGTACAGGATTTCCAAGGGGGTTACTGCCAGGTGGGCCACCAGGACCTCCAGGGGGACCTCCAGGGGGACCTCCAGCAGGGTTGTGGTTTCTTGGATCCAGAGCGGAATGGTGTGAACGTCCATTGTTGGGAAGGTTGCTATCCTCATCGCCATCGTCATCTCTGCCGTTATCATCATTATCTCCAGGGTCATCAGGTGGATTATCATCTGGAAGGTCTTCAATATGGCCTCGTGGCAGAATGCTCCAGGGACATGAGGGTGGTGTATAAATGGTAGCATCAGGGTTAAGGGGACTCATGACATTGTCAGAAGGGCCTGGGTGTGGTGGTGTTGCGTGGGCTCTCCAAGCAGTAGAGTCCAACCATTTCAACAGTGCTAGTGTGAGTGGCAGTAGTTGCTGTTTGGGGGGGCATGATGAGTGTTGAAACTTGAAGTTCAAATATACTGTTATGGGCATGTAAAACTGTAAGACTGAGGGAATAGAAGACTGATCAGAAGGGACTTCAGCTTCAGCTTATGTGCTGTGCCTCTCGAACAATCACAGGGTCCCAAGACTTTGGAACAGAGGGATCAAGTAATGTAACACAGTTCCACGGTATGTGCGGAAGTGTGGAAGTAATAGTGGAAGTGCACTAAGAACACTATGGAAGGTTAACACGGAAATGTGGTCAATATTCAAACTGAGGTTACTTAGTGCAAATACAGAAGTTTATATACTAGGGAGTACATGTAAGGAGGTAACAGTAATGAGTTCCAAGTCAGAGCAGAAAGGGTATTCAATATGGATCACTGTTAAGACCAGGGTCTATGCGTGGGACCTTGGAGCAAGCTTGACCGAGGGGAATCAAGGGCTCAGCTTCAGCTTGTATGCTGTGCCATCTACTAATGCACATGCCCTTAATTTCAGAGAAAGGTCAGACAAGAGGAGTGAGAGGACTAAGAGGGGACAGAGTAGAAACTAGTAAAGGATTTGAAGGGTATCTAAGTTGATTTCTGACTGAAGAGCGAAGTACATACAGAGTGGGGCTTATATACAGATAACAGAGGAACAGGGTTGGATGGAACTAACTAAGGAAATCATAATAAGGCTTGGAGATGGATAAGAATGGGGCTCCGGCTTGGACTACTTCAGGGCAGTCTCGGATAAGGTCAGACTCAGAGTATGGGCTCGGGATGGGGTTAATTACTAAAAGGGGTCACCGGAGGTTCACGAGGGACCAGATCATAACAGTATTCCCCCCTTAAGGCTGAGACCCTTGAGGCTACAATAGAGTAGTTGAGTTCGCCTTTTATGGCCACTCAACATCAGCTCTGAGGTGAGAGTTAGCCTTTTGGGAGTCAGAGTGAATCAGACCGAAGTTTTTTGAGTTTGCCTTTGATGAGTCAGCTCACAACCGAGGTTAGTTAAAAGCTTGGAGAATGGGCTGGTGGACCCAGCATAGTAGTCCCAACATCCCACCCCAGAATAGAAAGAAAACATGTCTACCGAGTGTATCTCCCCGTGTCACCTCCTTGTTACTCCTCAGGAGCCCCCTGCCATTGACGACAACAAGGACGAGGCACTGGCAACACTGCCAATGCAAGATGCACTGCCTTTGGCTGAGGCCCTACCCGAGGTCGAGGTTTGGGTCAATGTTCAGGACACCCTGGCTATTGACATGTGCAAGCTGTGGTTTGAGGGTCCGATCGGTAAAAATGTAAGTTCGCTTGGTCTTCAAAGTTTGCTAACCTTGCTGATGAGTACCATAGTATACCCAGCTGCAGATGGTATATCATCCGCACACTGGGGCTGGCTACATTGCTTTCTGGAGTGCAAGCCAGGCCGAGGACGTGTGCGCCAACTGGGGTGTCGGGTGCGTTGCAGAGCAAGTTTGCACCACTTGCAAAAAGTAGGGCAACTCATGCCTTCAGTTCATCATCTTGGACCATGAGGAAGTCGACCTGGGGGCCTGCGTTTGGTGTAAGACACGGTCCGTAGTGTGTTAGATTGCACAGCAGCATCATCGGAACAAGGTTAGGGGTAAGGGGAAGGAGAAGGTCCATAGTTCAGGTGAGGACAGTGCTGAGGATTTGGGTAAGGAGAAGTGGAAGTGGAGTGAGCAGCAAGGTGAGGACAGTGAGGAGGAGGATGAGGTTTGGCCGAGGAAGAAGCCGAGATCAAAGCGAGTGGTGGAGGACAGCAAGGATGACTGGGTGATGGGCAAGGAGGAGGACTGGACTCAGAGGATGGAGGCAGGGGCAGCAGGCTCGGCCGAGGAGACTGAGGTTAGAGAAGCTCAGGTGAAAGAGCCGAGTCAAGTGGAGAAGGTAGTGAAAGGGAAAGCGGAAAGGAAGGTAGCAAGGAAAGAAGAGAGGAAGGAGTTGTTAGAGGCGGTAAAAGGGCTAGGGTACAAACTAGACAGGCTAACAGAAGAGGTGAAGGAGAGTAACTGGCTAAGGAGGACAGCCAATGAGGAGTTCTTGAGGATGAGGAAGGAGATTAATTATCAAAAATTGCTAAGGATGGTGGTTAACTTGGATGAAGATGAGGAGTGATAGTAAATAGGAAAGGGACTTGTAATAAATGGATTTTCTTGGTTTTCTTGAAAATTTTCTGAGACAAGTAAGCTACCTTGGGTCTTGGAGTTAAGAAAAAATTATAAGTCAGCTAAAGGTCCAGGCTTTGCTGGGTAGGCCTTATGGAAGTCAAGTTCCAGTTCCACCGCATGGTCAAGCTTGGAAGCAAGGATCCATGAGGTTTCTTTGTTGGTACCTTCATAACCAGTTCAGCATACAAAGTATAGTAATTTGCAGCTTTTCCTACAGTTGTCGATTTTCAAATCAAGGATCTTGGAAACCTTGAACTCAGGTTCGCCGTCGATAATTACCAGGAGAGGTGCGGGTTGGACTCAGTTCAGGATGGTATTAGGCGAGGCTGGTCCAAGCATTGATACATAGAATACAGGGTGAACGGCTCACATGTGGTCTGGAAGTCACAAAGTAAATGAGTGAGTACCAGCTCAGGCAATAATTTCAAAAGGACCCAAGAACTTCTTGGCAAGCTTCTTGATCAGCCAAGTAGTCTTGAAGTATTGTGCTTTGACGAATGCGAAGGACCCTATCGGGAACTCGGGAGTGGGTAGTTGCTTGACATCAGCCAAGGCTTGGTAAGCTCGTTGAGCCTCAGTGATGGTCTGGCAAAGTTCCTGGTGCAGCTCATCTAAGTCGACTACGAAGTCTCAGGCTTGGCCCAAGGTGAGGTCGCACTCGGGGAGGACCACGAGGTTTGGGTGGTAACCCTTGTTGGCAAAGAAGGGTGATATACCAGTGGTTGCACTAGGAGCATTGTTGTAAGTGAACTCAGCGAGGGGTAAGAGTGAGGCCCAGTTGTCCTGTTGATAGTTGCAATAGACTCGGAGGTATTGCTCTAAGGTCTGGTTAGCACGCTCAGTCTGTCCATCACCCTCGGGATGATAACCCAAGGTGAAATGCAACCTCATATCCAAGGCCTTGCCTAAGGATCTCCAGAAATGCGAAACGAACTCAGAACCCCTGTCTGATATTACATGCTTGGGGATTCCTTGTTTGGAGAAGACATGGAGGATGAAGAGTTGAGCAAGCTCTTTCGAGGTTAGGGTGTCGGTCATAGGGACAAATATAACCTGCTTGGTGAAATGATCAATGATCACTAGGATAGCAGTGAAGCTGGACGAAGCAGGGAGCTGCTCAATGAAGTCCATGGAAATGGAATTTCAAGGTTTCTCGGGCATGGGCAATTGTTTGAGTAAGCCATAAAGTGTGTAATGTTTGTTATGATCCAGTCCCTTGCGGACCTCTGGTAACCCCATTCAATAAATAACCCCATCCTGAGCCCATACTCCGAGCCCAACCTTATCTGAGCCCAAGCCCAAGCCCAAACCCCATTCTTACCCATTCCCCGAGCTTTATTATGATTCCCTTAGTTATTTCTGTCCAACCCTGTCCCTCTTATCCATATATAAGTCTCACTCTACATGTACTTCGCTCTGTAGTCAGAAATCAAATTAGATACCCTTCAAACCCCTTATTAGTTTCTCATCCCATAGCCTCTTGGTCCCTTTGCTCCTCTTGTCCCAACCTCATTCCAAAATCAAGGGCATGTGTGATAGTGGATGGCGCAGCACATAAGCTGAAGCCAAGCCCTCACTAGTACTCCTCAGTCCAGCTCAGTCCGAGCTCGCCTGATGTCCCCCACAAAGACCCAGTCTTAACAGTATTTCTGACTCCAACTTCCACATTGCACTAACCACTATGTCCACAACCCGTGCTAGAAGTATTACACTTCAATGCATCTCGGAACAATGCCGTCTCTCTGAGCATCCCAAAAGCCCTCCAAACTTCCCCTCCACATCTATCAAACCTGCCGATGCCCCAGCCAACAAAGGCAAAGGTAGGGATGACAACCCAGACCCCGACCCCCTAGGCAAGGACCCCTCGGCCAAGGTTCCCGAAGGTAGCCCCAGCATTCCCAGGGATCCAGATGACCCCAATGGCGGCGGCCTGCCATCAGACAAGGCCCAGGGGGACCAATCCGACCCCAATGATGATAGAGGTGACCTCATACATCAACTCCTCACCACCCTTGCTAAACCTCACCCTACAGAAACCCAAGCTAAAGTCAAAGAGCCTAATACTTATGATGGCACCGACCAGGCTAAGCTTCACACCTGTTTCTTGCAATGCCTGCATAATTTTAGAGATTGCCCAAATACTTTTCCGATGGGGGCCTCTAAGATTCAGTATGCCATCTCTTATCTTACTGGCTCGGCTTTACAATATTTCGAACCCACAATCCTCGGCAAACTCATTCCCAAGCCTATATGGCTCCAGGATTAGGACAGCTTCAAGAGTGAACTTGAACTCAACTTCAGTCCATTCAACAATGCTGCTCAAGCTGAGATCAACCCGGAAAAGATCATCTTGAAGGAGCATCACAAGGTCACATGCTATTTCATCGAGTTTTCCTAAGCTTCAACCTGAACTCAGTGGAACGACGTGGCGCTCCGACACTTCACTTACAAGGGCCTCACAAAACGAATCAAGGATGACTTATTTCACTTTCCGAGATTCACAAGCTTGGCCAAGCTTTGAGGCTTCACTCTCGAGTGTGATAGCCATTATTGGGAACAGAAGGAATAGAATACTATTGCTGCCCACAGTAGTCAAACCACTAAGTGACCTTCCAACCAGTCGAACATCAACTCCAACCAGTCCAGCAGTTCTACTAACCCAAAGAACCGTAACAAGACTAACTCAGGTAAAGGTTCAACTAACAACAGTAATAATACAGTGAACACGCGAACCACGCCTGACCTTACCAACAAGCTCGGTAAGGACGGAAAACTCCTTCCCAACAAACGACAACATCAGATCGACCAAGGACTTTGCTTGCTTTGCGGCATCAAGGGCCATATGGTCAAGGACTGCCCG
>QFFB01007988.1:0-13060 GCA_003316465.1 Ramaria cf. rubripermanens
TATCAATGTTCTGGGTAAGTTATTCAACTCTCACGTCAGCCTCACTGATGATTGTCCCAGAGCACTATTTTGAGATGTCTCACATTGATGCCGAGCAGGCTCTCGCAATCTATCGACATTTCTGTAAACAGACGGAGTCTGTTGTGGAATATCTTGCTGTAGCCAAGAAGCTCCAAAATCTCCTCAATGTGCCCATTCCTAACCTCAAGCATGTGAGCGTCTTCTCAAACGAGCTTTATCCTTTAGTTTGACGACATGTACTATAGGCACCTGTGTCTCTTGCTGGAGCTCTGGAAGAATATCTTAAGGACCCTAATTTCGAGCAGAATCGTCTCGAGTATAGGGCCAACAAGGCGACGGCTGATGGTAACCAGTCTGCACCACCCAGGTCGGCTTTAAAAAAAGACGACAAAGGTCAGCAGGTGTCTATATTGCAATCCGGACTAATCTAATTTTTTGTTAGCTCCTACTTCCTCGTCTGTTCCTCAGGTTCCAACTGTTGATGTGGCGGCAGCATCCAGTTCCTCCTTAAAGCCAGAGACGAACAAAGCCATGGTTGATTTCTTTGCTTCCATAGAAACTGAGCAGGAAAAAATGTTCAGTTCTCCCACCGGAAGGTGCGAGTTTTTTGGGAGAGAACTGACTATTCCCTCTCTTAAACATTGTTTTCTAGCGCGCCATCACAGCCGCTCCAGAACCAAGTGGTTATCAATCCCTTCGTACAACGGCAATCTGTCGCCATACCCTCCCATATGACCGGCGCTTTTATTCAGCAACAACAGCCTTTCGTCCAATCTGCCCACCATACAGGCCTTATACAGCCACAGCAGACCGCATTCCAGACTTCCCCTTTCCCACAGGCACAGCAGCAGAATGCCAGCCCGTTCTTACAGCTCCCACAGCAGCAGGCGACGAGTCCTTTCCAACAGCACCGGCAGTCAACTTTCTTGCAACCTCAATCGACTGGCCTTTTGCAGCCGCAAGCTACAGGCTCCAACCCCTTCCGGCAGAGTATGCTTTTCCCTCAGTCTACTGGAATGTTGGCATTCGGGTCTGGAGGAAACACATTTGGCGGTGGTCAGGGCCAGTCACCATCCGGGTCGACACAGCCTCTCAATGGGCAAGGAACTAGCTTATCTGGTTTTTCTAACGCATTCCAGCAGCCTGTTCAGTCATTTGTGACTTTACCTACTTCCGCCAATAACAACTCGCCATTTGCACCTCCCAACCGCCCACAATCCACCCCAATTACTTCACAGCAGAAGCCATCCCAGAACCTTACCGCCGTTGCCACTCATCAGACAGGATCAAAGAACCCGTTTGGTATTCCAGTTACACCTGCGCCGCCTGTGCCAAAACCGCCTACGCTACAGGAACTTACCACAGGCGCCTTTGGGCGGTCCAATGATTTGGGCAATGGGTCGGCATATGCCCCTGGCATTGCGGCTGGTCCTTCAGGAGTAGAACGGAAGCAGATGAGCCAACCGACCCCCGGCTCACCCAAGCTGGCTATGCATTCGGGGTCTGGTGGCAGCGTTATGGCCAGTGTCGCATCTTCCTTTTCGACGAAGCCTGCTGCCCAAAGTTCAGGCTTTGGCTCGACGTCGTCGAATCCATTTCCAAACACTCTCGCACTGCAGCATACCGCACCTACCGCCTCCTTTTCTGAGTTGTCTAGCCTTTCAAGTAACCCTACTGGCAGCACGTCACAGACAACCGCCTCTTCCATCTCGTCTCTTCAGCCGCAGCAGACTGGTTTTGGCGGGATCAAACCTTTCAAGCCCTCGTCTTCCTTTGGTGCAAACTTGTTGGAATCACTACCACCTATCGCTGGATCCCCCACGTCGCCATCATCCCCTCTCCCCGCCACTGGTGTACACTCAACAAATGTGGTTGGAGGACTTCCGGCTTTGAACCCACCAAGTATATCATTTAATCCCACAAATGGGGTACCCACGAGCCAAATGCCGACTATGGGTGCCCTTAATGCGCAACGTACAGGTCTTCCCTCCTTTGGCTCGGGTACAAATGGTATAGGAGGTAATCCAGGTCTAGGCGGTGGACTTCGACCACAAATGACAGGCGGACCGAACCCTTTCCGAGTCTCCATGTTGGCGTCGTCAACCTCGGCGCCGTCACTTAGTGGAAGCCCTTCATTCCAGCCATTCAACTCTACCCCATCATCAGTATTTTCGCCAAGTGCCCTATCCAGCAACCCCACTGGTGTCACTGGATTGAATGGGAGTGCATTTCCAAGGACCACAGGTCAAGCACCATTCAGCGTGGGCTTGTCCAACCAGAGCCAGAGCACGTTGAAACCCCAGAATGGGTCTTTGATATAACCTCTTTCTATCACATTACCTTTCTATAGTGTATAGGGACAGTCAGTAAAAGGGTGTTAGTTTAAAGGTGGACGACTCGTATGCATATGTACAAAGATATTCAATAATTTTTACCCTGAATAAGCTTTGCAAGCTGGGTTTGAAGATCATCGATTGCTTTCCTCCGACTCTCACTATTGATTTACGTTGATTGCCGCCAACACCTTCCCATGACCACTGGGTGTGTGCATCCTTCGATGTGTTTCTTACCTCACTCACATTTTGACAGACAAAGCACTGCACCTGAACTAGCTGGAGAAGGGGTGGTGCCTGCCGAGGTCACCATCGAGGGATCTCTTGAACAGGCAAAACGCGCCTATGCCTTACAAAATTTTGAGCAGGCTGTCGAGTACTATGCCACCGCACTTGAGCTCATGTATGTCGTACTTTTTCGACGCGTTCGACGCGCCAGGACACTTAGGCGTGCTTCTCAGGACAAATAAGCATGGTGATGCCTCTCCTGAATGCGTCGATGTCTATTTCGCATACGGGAAGGCATTGTTGGAAAACGCAATCGCACAGAACTCAGTGCTAGGCAAGGAGGAGACTTCGGCAGCACTCCAAGGGGACGATGATGGGGCCAAAGGTACATTTTGAGCCATGCAGTGCTCTCGCCATCTTTTATTAACCTGATCACATCCCATTATTTGACGCGTCTTACAGCCTCAGGCTCTGGTTTGAACGCGTCTGACACGCGGATCCACTTCGGAGAAGATGCGATATTGGAAAATGATGATGAAGTTCTTGAAACTGGCGAGACTGATCGCGAAGAACAGACCGTAGATCTATTCGCCGAGGCCGCGAATGTGCTGGCGGAAGACCAGGGCGACGGCGAAAACGCAGAGAGTGGCGATGACGAGGATGGCGATGGTGAACCAGAAGATGACTTCAACGCGGCCTGGGAGGTCCTTGAAGTTGCGCGGTCGTTGTATGAGGCACAGAAAGATTCAGATGATGAGGCGAAGCTTAAACTTGCTGACACATACATCGCACTAGGTGATGTGTCGCTCGAGACTGGTATGCCGTCCTTCAGGTCCTTGTACATCGATTGACCAATATGTATAGAAAAACTCGAGCAAGCTGTCAGCGACTACAATGCTGCAGTTACTCTCAAATCCGACCTCCTTCCAATAACGTCTCGCCAAATTGCCGAAGTGCACTATAAGCTTTGCATTGTTTATGACATGACTGCTGGTCGTCTCGCGCATGCAATCGAACATGCAAGAAAGGCGGAGGCCAGCGTCCAGGCTAGACTAGACGAGATCACTACTCGTTTGAAGACCGTTTTAACAATGAATAGCCCAGAAGTGAAGGTCGACATCAAGGGCAAAGGAAGAGCAACATCGAATAGAATTGGCGCTGAGCTCAGTCTGGACGAAATGTCGAAGGCACAACTGGAAGTCGAAGTGAAGGAGTTACGACAGCTATTGGAGGACGTGTCGCTTAAGGTTAGTAGACAATGCTAGTTGAAGCCTTGCCTAGTGTTGATCCTGTAACCGCAGATTGAGGAGCTGAAGTCCTCACCAGATATGGCCGAAGCATCTGCGCCCGATCTCGTGGCACGGGAACTCGATCGCGATCTTAACGGAGCTGCTGCCACCAACCCAACTTCGAAACAAGTGAACGATCTGACTTCAATGGTAGTCAAAAGAAAGAAAAAAGCCTCAGAGTTCACAGCGGAAAAGCGGAAGGCTGATGACGGCGGGATTGCAGGATCGCCGGAGAAGAAGATCAAAGCGGATGGAGCAGTATGAACCACACTGATTGATTATGGTTTCTTCTTCTCCCCTTTGACTACTTATGTATTAATGTATTAAGGTAATATTCCGTAGGGCACGGAGAAACCTGTAATTGACACTTAAAGCAGACACGATGTCATTCTGCAGACATCTTGAGAGCATATAGGTAGAATGGAACGTATCACCGAGTTCTCTGACGTGGAGCGTAGCAGCATCCCGTTGTAAATATCGACGGCGAAAGTGAGGTTGTCCAAACGTCAAGTAGAGAAAGACACCTGTTTCAGAACAAAGCACTCGAACCACCTCGTCGACCTCTTTTGTACAGTTCTCAATCACATGCAGAGAAGGATTCTGTAAACAATTGAGTCGAATGATGAATTGAGCTTCTTTCATAGCTTACCCAGACATCACCTTTAGTTGTCATCATGGCATCCATGGTGCCTGGAAGATGATTGTAGGAGTGAAGTCAATACAACGCACATGTTAGGGTAACACTGAAACAAGATAAACCTTTATCGATGACAACGTCGAAAGAGTTGCTCTCAAACATCAGCGAGCGGACATCCATCTCTAACCCTAAGGAAAGCTCTAGTAAATCGTGCTTGGAGACACTGCAGAAAGCATGGCATACACTGCATGTCGGGCCTCTTGATCGCGTGCTTTGCACGCATGTTTTCAATAAGCACGGGCGAGAACTGGTGATGACATTAATAACGTGCCACGTATTTTTAAGATCGTCAAATAGACAAGGTCAAGAGCTCACGTCGACGTTTGTTATTTTTGTATACCCTGCATCATACATCTGGCCCGGATGTCTGAAGTCAGGAAAGCGGCAGCCAAGATGAACAACAAGCTAACCTCTTCCGATAATGTTGAATTTCCGCAGCCCAGCATGAGGATGCGAGAGTCAGGCCTCACGAATTCGTGAATAATGTCGGAAAGTTGTGAATATGACTTGAACCAGTCAAACGAAGCATCGGGGGCTGCACTGGCGATCACAAGGTAGCAGATTTGAGAGACGAAGTCTACTAGTCTATGAGTGTTACTCGCTCGCGATATCGTTGATCCCTGTTGATGTGAGTTGAGTATATAGGTTCTTGGTCGACGCACGCACCAGTATTCTTTCGTCTCGTATTGCTCGTTTGTGTTAGGCAAGAGCTCCATCGTGTCAACAAGTGCCAACAAGTGCCAACAACGATTCGCTCATTATGCCTCCTTTGCCCTGTACTATCCAGGAAGAAACTGTTAATCTCGTGGAGTCGCTGACCAGACGTCAGAAAGATCTGGAAGAGTTCCAAATACCTCGTTTACGAGAATTTAAAGGATCGCTGGCGACTCAGCAACAGTATGCGGCTGAGCTACGGGAGGACTTGGAACTCTTTGGCAGAAATGTTCAGGTCAGCATTTCTACAGATATTGAAAATGTACGTCAATATTTCTGAGCTCATAGTTCTCTATTGTAGATCCTGAATTCACTAGTAGAGGAGCAGGAGCGGGAACGAGAGCGACGGGAAGTGGCTCATCACGCTCAACAATTTACAAAATCGCTTGATCAGTACGTTTGGGTCCCTATACTCCTGGACAGTTTTCAAATCTGGTTAATTGTTAGGATGAGAAAAGATACCCGTGTAGCACTGTTGATTTCCAAACGCGTTATCGATTCCATGACACAATCGAACAGGCATGAACTACTGAAGTTCACAATGATGTCCGAGAAGACTTCCGATGAAAAGACAGGGTAGGCACTCACTACTGTTTAACTTAGGTCTTTCGTACTGATTCCAAATACTGTCAGGGATGCCCTCATTAACGCAAGCAACGATGTCACAGAAGCTTTACGTCGGACTATCGGTTTGATGCAGGGCGAACTTGAGCGTTCCGTCCTTTCTTCCCAAATGTTAGGTGTGTTTCAATGGCTCACTCTCTTCCTCTTGCCGCTTACAGTTGCTAGAGCAATCGTCGGCCAATATACGTTCTACGACTGCCGCACATGATAGCCTCTCCATCCTCCTCAGCACGTCCAAGCACCTTATCACCGCTCTCGAAAAGTCGGACTGGCTTGACCGCCTCCTAATTTGCGCGGCCGTGTCATTCTTTTTCCTGGTAGTGCTTTTCATCCTGAAACAGCGTGTGATTGACAAAGGCATACGAATTGCTTTTTGGTGGACGCGTTTTCTTCCCGACTTCAGTCGTGATGCCGAAATGCTTAAGGCCGGCCTTACTGAGACTGGTACTACCGTGAGCGTCGCGACGATGACCGCATTGTCCCCGGCTTCAACGCTGTCCGTTTCCACAACTACAATACAAGCCTGGGATTCTCTCACACTGGATGATGACGCAGCTCTCACTACTCTCATACCCCCAGGCTCGACTCCCACGCCAGACGTATCCGGAGTCGATGATGTCGTTCAAGAGATTCTCATGTCACCGGCCACGCCGTCTCCACTCACTCTGACTTCTGAGACAAGTACTATACTGCCGAACGAACCTAATCTACACGAGGAGTTGTAGGCTATTGACCCATATTTTATTTTATGTACGATCGCAACACAACACAGGACAGAAAGTTTGGGAATCATAGGTAAGATGGAAGGAAATCAAGTATGCATGAGCACGATTTTTACGAATCATCGGGAGGTGGAGGGGGCGGTTGTGCCGAGAAGATCAAGTTCAATGGTGGGGTCGTCTGACTGTCGTCGGATAATAGCGTTGCGATGATGGAACGCCCTGCAAACGATCTTCCTGCTAGAGCATTCAGAGCCTTCGCAGCACTAGTCCCGTCATGGAACTTGACGTAGACTCTTCCGACACCAGCGGCCTCATCCGCCCTGACGGCGTCGGCAGCAGCTTGGGCACCTCCCTCCCCAGGTGCCCACTTACTCTTATCTTTTTTAACCGGTCGGGGGACCCTGATATCTTCTACACTGCCGAAGCCAGTGCATTCCTCCCTGACGTCGGCAACAATGTCCTCATATTCTTGATCGTTTGACAGATCTTCAGGTGTGACCATGTTAAGCATAAGCAAGATACGCGCATCGTCGGGCTGTGCAGTTGGGTCCCCTGCAGGCATGATTGGCTGGGGTACAGCTGGGAATGCATCTGCAGGAATGTTAGGGTTGGGGATCATGCCTCCGCCAACACCCTTGGCACCGATGGAAGCACGTTGAACGACGAGGTACCGATCGCCGAGTTCCATCCCATTGAGGCCTTGGATAGCCACGTCTGTTACGGATGGATCTACGTACTCGAAAAAAGCAAAACCCTGCCACAGCCATTGAGTAAGTTAGAATGACCAATACCACCCTCAATTCGAACCTTGGACACCCCGTTCCCATTCTCTCTTACAAGGTTGAATGCCTTGAGCTCCCCGAAACTCTTGAGTAACTCCATGACTTGTTCTTCATTGAGATACGTAGGAAGACCGCCCACGAATATTTTATTGATCGAGTCCGGGACATTGGTAGATACGACGCCTGGGACATGCATGCTCGCAGGAGCTGAGAGATCTGTTCCGGCGTAGTCTTTCGGGCGGCGGATCTTTAGAGGAACAGAAAGGAACATGATGCCATCGAAGGCGATGGCCGCAGTTGCATCCTCGGCACTGCGGAACTAACGGAGGGTCATGGCTACACAACAAGTCTGTGGTCATAGCGAAATGTACTCACCTCAACAAATGCGTAGTTTTTCTCATAATTGACTTGTACCGCTAGGACAGGGTCACCCGGCGCACCAGTACCAATATTCATCTCTTTCATCTTGTTGTTGAAAAATTCCGCAAGATTCTGTTCGTTGATTTCGGGCGTTATAGAACCTATATAAAGTCTTCGAGACTGGCGTGCGAGGTTAGGGTTGCCACCGACTCCCATCCCGAATGTAGACACCGGGAGAGGCGTGGGGAGACCAGCCATCCCAAGAATTGGGGGTACTTGAGTTCGGTTCGCTCCGGGAAGATTGAATAGGCCTTGCAGAAAAATGAACTTAGGGTCTGAAGATGCCTGTTAGGTAACACACCTGTTTGCTTAGCTTGTACAGCAGTATACTGTTCATATCCGGGAGCCGCAACATCCCAGCCGGAAGCCTTGCGTTTCCTCTGAGAAAGTGAGACAGCACCTTCAGGAGTGGGCGACCTCTTTTCGGGCAAGTCTACATCTCCTTCGCGACCGCCCCCTCCTCTACCTCGGTCTCTTCCACGGCCACCGAAACCTCCGCGGTCGTCATCACGTCCGCGACGAGGTCTCTGACTGAAGTCATCTTCTCTTCCGCCCCGTCCTCCACGGTCACCGCGGTAGTCTCGACGTCTGTCCTCCTCGTACCTCGATCCACGACGACTGTAGTCTTCAAGACGCCCTACGGGAGGCTCTCTTTCCCTGTCGCGACCTCTGTCACTTCTATCCCGACGATCACGATCGTCACGCCTGGTGTAGCGGTCGTATTCGCGCTCATCGTATCGTGAGGAGCGATGACGTTCATCACGATCCCGGGACGAATGGCCGCGATCTGCTAGGTAAACGATGAAAGAGTGAGATAAGCATGCTGGGCTGCAATGGGGTCAGTGCTCGCGGGGAACCCGCCACAAGGAACAGCCATCAGACTCCGTTCTGTGATTGCTCTCGACATCGACAATGGTTCATGAGGCAGCTAGCTGCGAAATGATAATAGAAGACATGGTGCCGGGACATGCACCATGAGCTCCACGAAAAGGGCGGGAGATTGATAATGTGTAAGACAGTATTCACCTCTATCATCCTTCACCCTCGATAGGAAAGCATCAGCGTTATCTATCGCAATATTCTTGTTCAACCCTGTACGTGCTAAAGGTACAAGTCACTCACCATATTCGTCAGGCATGCTTGATGCTGAGAGTCGTGCGTGGTCAAATTCAATTTCACACCCCGCTCTCTACCACTGAGTAACTGCTGTTTCCAACGAAAAATACTTAAATAATAAATATACATAGGTAGAACAGCACAAACAATGGTTGCTGGCATACAGTAGCTTATTATAAAGGGTTAAGCTGAAGCTCAACAATTGACAACATACCCATCTCGCTGAGAGTCCAATGTTGAAGAACCATGCAGTGATCTAGATCTTCAAGTTCACTCGCTGATGTCGTCAAGTAACCAGCTACTACTATGGGCACTACCTTCCGCATCGGACGCTTCTGACCTGTCCTTGGTCGTCCCTTTCTTTTTCCTCTTAGTCTGCCCAAGAGCTACGGTCATACCGACACCTTGATCTCCTCGCTTCTCAGCCTTCTGCTTGCGTGTCTGTTTCGGTTGTGGCGTAGCTTTCTTGCTGCTAGGATCCGTATCGCTCGAGTCGCCTAATTTAAACCTCTGGACGATGCTACACTTATCTTCTCGAGGCTTGCACTTGGGGGTCGAATCATTTTCCATAACCTTGACGTACGAGTTGGCCCGCTTTCTTGACTCCGTGCTGCCCTCGTACCTCGCAGCCATCTCATTAAAATCTACGTCCTCGCGGTCGGGAGATGGAGATACATTCCGTAAGTTGAATACCCACTCCGTGTCCTGGTTGTCTTCCTGTGGCGGCGGCCTGGGCGGTGATGATGTGGGCTTGTGAATCGATCTGTAGAGTGAGGATGATTGTGACGGAAGCCTGTTGGCGGGTGTATCTGGTGGTGTAGATGGCAAACGCTTCGATCTCCGAGAAGCGATTGACGACTCTCTGGCCTTCTCCATCAATGGGCGAGGTGTGAGCTGGTCAGGACCATCAAGCATCAATACGTCTCTGCTCTCGTTCCACCGCTTGGGTCCGACATTCGCAACTGACTTGTCGAAATCCGGCGTCTTGGTAAACGGGTCCGCTTTTCGCATGCCTTTTCTGAAGTCTTGTTCCTCTTCCTCTTGATGCTCAGTTTCACTTCCAGGTGCCTGGGCCTTTCCTGTTCCTGTTCCCTTTGCCTTTGCGGCCGACTGGCCTTTATATGATCTCTTCGCTTTCCTGGCTAGTTTATGCTCTCGTTCCACTTGTCGCTTCACATCCGCGTCCGCCTCCCCCCTCTCTTCTAGTAACTTTCGTCTCTCCTTTGCCCTCTCCCTAGCGAGTTGCTCGCCAACTTCGGCTGCTTCTTCACCTTGTGCTTGTTCAGGGAACATGGCGAGACCGTACTTTTTGCTATCGTCCAGGACACGTAATGCCTCTGCCTTAGTCGAAAGATGCATGTCTTCTTGGATAAGGAGCACCGCGGTTTCGGGCACGAGCACGCGTGTTAGAAATTGGTCCGGTGTGAGTGGATCAACGGATGCCCATGGCATGTCATCTGGAGGGAATAGAGAGTAAAGTGTTTGATGAATTATAATAGAGCCTTGTTCTCCATAACTGATCCCCCATCCACCGGTTAGAACAATAGAAAAACAGACTGTCTGGCTCACTATCCAGGCTGTGTCCTCTCAAAAGTTGCGTATTGACCGCTAACGCTCACAACTTTCATTCTTCCCACTTCTTTCACGTCGTCCCTAATTTCACTCCAGAACTGGCTCTCATTTGGGTGGTCAGCGAAACGTTTCAGCTGCCTTTTGAAACCTCTAATACGTTTCGGAAGACTTGCGAATTCCAATCGTGTGGGCCAGCCACGTTCTAGGGCAAGCGGAAGATGCGTCATCTCGAATCGGTGACGTTGACATAGTTCAATGAATACGGCCAGCGGGGCTTTGAGACCAAGCGTATTGCCAAGGCGAGGATCGGTATATGATTTATGCTTCGTACGCTCCAGGAGGGATAACAGCGTAGGGGAAGGGGCGGATGGCCAGGGTTCGTCACAATAAGGGCAGATTGATGATGGATCCACTGCTATGAAATGAGTCATTTGGATCTGGAGACAACAGAAGTATCGTACCGTAACCCTCGCCTTCTAATGAGAGGGAACTGAAATCATCGAAGGGCTCAAGGGAGCTATTCAAGGAAGTTAGACAGCAGGCATCGAAAAGAGTTTCCGCTCACGGTCTTGATCGCTTATTCACTCTCTGTTCATTATTGTCTCCTGCTGACCGCTTCGAACCTGAGGTCTCATTTGTGGACTGCTGAAGAGATTGGGGTATTGGCATCGGAAATGGGCGGGTAGCACCGTATGCTAAGATGGCGTGAGCATCGTCATCAGTCAAAGCGAGCTCATCGTCTTCGTCCTCTTGACCGTCCAGGGCGCCTTGTGTAGATGGACTATCGAGAGGAAAACGTTGTGGGATACGACGGGCGGTAGTTTCTTTGCTACGAGAGCACTGAACCCTGAGTGGAGATAATGTGGATATATCTGACAGTAATGGCCTGTGCGAAGAATGACTTTGGGATGGTATTTCCAGTGGAAATGCTGCAGGGTCTCGACGAAGTCGCTTTGGATATTGGCTCTTCAATTCGGACTTAGTATCACCTGCGTCGTGTATTGGAAATGGTTCTGGTTCACGTTTTCCTTTGGATTTCTTCGGCCGCTTATGACTCTTGGACTCGGATTTAGTAGCATCACAGCCGTCCTGCATTGGAAATGGTTCTAGCTCGCATTTATCTTGGGATTTCTTCAGGCTTTTAGTTCTGTTGGGGCTGAGCTCCTCGAGTGGGGAGGTTCTATGACCAAGCTCACGGAAAGGTAGTTTCTGCGATCGCTGAAGAGCAAGCTGGTTCGACGGCGGCATATCGGTGCCAGTAAATTTAACATTGGAAGCATGGAAAGAAGCCGGGGTAGAATATTTCGGCCTGCATTCTTGCTTGGTATCAGGTTGTTCGGCGTATCGAAAATTTGGATGAGGCTTGACCCTACAACGAATGCTGGAGTTGGGAGGAGTCCTAGAAGTATTCGCTATAGACTGAATAGTGGACACGACCTGTGAATGAGACGACGGAGATAATCACTGGCACTGAAACTTGCCTGGCTCTTCTCGTGAGAAGCCTTGGATGTCTTGTGAGCTGTCGGTGGTATGTTCGGTGGAGAGGAACCATGCTTTAGCGAGAGGAAATCAACGTCATCTTCACTTGTAGAGTCATCCAGGTTCGCCTGACACCTGGAGAAGGTTGAGCCATTCGTACTAGAGCTCGTCTTGAACTCAGTGCGACCAAGATCCTCATAGACATAGCCTCTGCTAGGTTTAGTGCGACCAAGCGGTTGTGGGTCGTGGTAGCCACCTTGGTCTAATCTATGCCGCATTTTCTCCATTGCTGGAGTCTTGGCTGGCTGTCGTCACTGAAAGTGCTCTAGTACCAGTACTTATAAAAGCGGCGTCGCGTTGTCAGTTGTGGATTTAACAAACACTCCTACGACGCGAATTGCCACGTCCACAGCGCCAATCAAAGTCAAATATAGAATACATAACCTCGATGACGAATATTATAAAGATGTATATTGAAATGAACATAGAAAATATTAAAGAATAAAATCAATACTTAATAGAGAGTCGTCTTTTATTCGACAGACAGCGCATGGTCCCCGACTCCGACGAAGGAGGGGAGGGTTCTGTGAACAAAACATCCTCGGATTATGCATGGATCATGCACCTTTATGTTGGTTATGTGCGCAGTAACTAGAGACGAAAAGACTCAGTGAATCGGTAATTCACTGAGCTTGCATTACAACTATACCTAGAGACGAAAAGACTATACTACGGTAAGTCACTTGTCGTCTCGTTACAGTGTAAGGTACGTACCTCAGTGAATCGGTAATTCACTGAGGTGTTTACTAACTACTTGTCCGATAGATATACTACGTTACGGTCATCCATGACCGTAACTATATATACTACATCAAGGGTCGATAACTTCCGCTATAGTCTGCGTTCCATGCTTATCCTAACGGGATCTCAACACTTTATCCTTGGTTTTAGACGCTTGGTGACCCTTTGCTTACGCGTTCACACTAATATTTATCACGTACGAGTTTTCGGTACCCGTGCTTCGCACGGCGGGCGTTGCCCGTTTAATTGATCGGTAGTTTAA
>QFFB01008009.1:0-15451 GCA_003316465.1 Ramaria cf. rubripermanens
CCATGAATGACTGCATTATAGACCATCCAGGTAGAAGGACTGTTGTGTGCAGGCTAATAGGTATTATTCCTGTTAGTGCATCTTTACTGCCTCACTTCGCCTCCGCTTCTCCTTACCCAAACCTCCTGCTCCATCCTTGCCTGAACTTTGGGCCTTCTCCTTGCCTTTGCCCTCGGCCTTGCCTCAGTGATGGCACTGGGCTATGGAACATGTGACTGAATGCATCTTGCACCCGACACAAGCCCCCAGGTCCACATCTCCATGGTTGGAGACAATGTACTGGAAGCAAGAGTCCCTGCATTTCTTGCAGGTGGCACACCTGCACTCAGCTGTGTGCCCTACACCCCATTCAGCAACTGCATCCTCAGCCTGGCTTGCACTCCAAAATGCAATAAAGCCTGCTCTGGTGTGCAAATGGTACATGTTTTGTAACCCTTCAAGACTTTGATGTTATTGCTAACACTTCAATCTATCAGAACATGTCATATACAAGACTTATAGGGTTCAAGTGTATTCCAAAGAAAGAGGAATACACCTAGCGGGCAAGTTTATAAATGGACTGACCTGATAATCTGTCAGTGCACAATAATAACGAGAGATGTAAGAGAAGTGTGTGTGAGGTAGCTTTTATAAGCAACTTGAGTTGTGAAAGATACTGAACAGGAAAATCAACTGATCAATATCTCTTGGGTATTGGAGTGCAACTGGCAAGACTATCAATTGTCAGACTCACTCTGTAGAATTTCACCTAGAGGATTAGTCCAAGTGGCTAAGTAGTAAAGCAACTGCTTAACTGAGAATTAATACACTAGGTAAGTGTAAGAACCCTAGCTGGGGTTAGCAGCTTAGTAAGATGTGCAAGTCACACAAGTTGTGTAGGATAGAAGATGGTTGAATTGATTGTTTTTCAAGGCAGGCAAAAGGCCTCCTTTATACTATATTGTACAGGCACTTAGATAAGCAGGTAGAATCTTCTATCTGTTAGTGGAACAGGGGAAGAAGCTAGTGGAAGCTGGAAGAAAGATGTAGGGGCTTCTGACAGTTTCCAGGGAGTTCCACTGCCTTCTGTCAAGTTCAGGAGAATTCCCAATCAATCAGGGCTCTTCCACACCAATGACTCACTGTACAGCTCCAAATGTCTCAGCACCATGTGATAAAGTCAGGTGGACTTGTCTCACCAAGATTTGTCTTATTCAGTTAAGTGGTTATGGCTCCACAACCCTTTAGTCCAAGTTTGGTAATTTATTCAAACTCAGTGGCTGAGTCTGAAGGAGCCATTATTTTGGGGCTATGAGAGCATGTGTGTGCCTAAACCAAGAACTCCACAGAATCTGAGTAGACCTGTTGGAGTTTGAAATTGAAAGTCTGTGACATAGTTGTGGATATAAGTGGGTCCACAACTCTGCTGCACAAAATGAGATGGAATTGGAGAGAAGTAGGCATTGGAGAAATAGTCAAAAATTGAGGAAAAATAGAGGGATGTTTGAAACACCCTAGAGTAATTTTTATATGGTTTTTATAGGCAAAGATCCCAGGCAATTTCTTATAAGGTGGTGTTACAAAGATAGAAGACTATTTAAGGCTGGTTGCACAGTCAGATTCCAAGAAAAGGCATTCTGCTGGTTGAACAGTGGTTCCCACACAGTATGCCATCTGTAGCTGGGTATACTACCCAAGCCATCAGTGAGGTCCTCCGAGCTCAAGTGAAGTCCAAACTTACATTTTTGCCAATGGGCCCCTCAACCCATGGCTTGTACATGTTGATTCCTGAGGTGTTGTGCACATTCACCCTGGGCCAAACCTCAGCCAATGTCAGTGTGACCTGTGTGGGCATGGTCACCTGCATATTGTCCTTGTCATTGTTGATGGTGGTGGGCTCATGGTGAGCAGCGTGGAGTAAAGACAGGGAGATACAGGAACTAGACATTATCTATTTTAGGGGGTGGTATGATGTGACTACTACACTGGGTCCACCAGCCTGTTTGCTGAGCTTTTAACTAACCTCAGTCATGAGCTGACTCATCAAAGGTGAACTCAAAAAAACTCTGGTCCAAACCAACCTGACTCCCAAAAGGCTAACTCTCACCTTGGAGCCAATATTAAATAGCCATAAGAGGCTAATTCAACTACTCTATTGCAGCCTCAAGGGTCTTGGCCTTAAGGAGGGAATACTGTTACGATCTGGTTCCTCACAGATCTCTGGTGACCATATTCAGTAACTAACCCCATCCCAAGCCCATACCCTGAGCCCGATCTTATCCGAGCCCTTCCCGAAGTAGTCCGAGCCTGAGCCCGACCCCCATTCCTTATATTCCACTTCTCCAAACCCTGTTATCCATCCCCAAGCTTTGTTCTGATTCCCTTAGTTAGTTTATGTCTGACCCTGTTTCCTGTTATCTGTATATAAGTATGTACCTCACTCTTCAGTTGGAAATCAACTTAGATACCTGTGAATCCTTCACTAGTTCTTGCTCTGTCCTCTCTTAGTCCTCCCACTCCTCTTGTCCAACCTTTCCCTGAAATTAAGGGCATGTGTAATAGTGGATAGCATAGCATATAAGCTGAAGCCAAGCCCTTACTTCTCACCCTTGGCCAAGCTTGGAATGAGCTTGCTCTGAGATCCCATGCATAGACCCTGGTCTTAACAGAAGTCACCTGTGTTATATCCTAGAGGGGCAGGCTGTATGAGTCATTCTCTGCACCAGTCAATCCACAGTACTAGTCTCTTTGCCACATGAACAACTGCATTATAGACCATCCATATATGTAGAAGGACTGTTGTGTGCAGGCTAATAGGTATTATTCCTATTAGTGCATCTTTAACAGGCAAGGTTACTCATAATGATGTAGGAAAAGAGGAGTATGAGGCAGAATTCAGGGTGCCATACCCAACAAATATACCCATATCAATCCATCTCAATCTTCATTAAGAAGTTCCCCAAGACCTTATATACAGTAACTCTCCCCTCCTCAAATTCTATCATGGGAGTGGATCAAGGAGAAGCTTAGGAGCTATTTTCATTGTTGATTTGTCATCCTTATTCATGACTCAATCAGGCCAACTTGCCTTCTAATTCACAAAGGAGAAGATAGGGACAAATTTGATTGTGATTGGTACACTCCTATTGTTCTCTTTATGACTCACTTTGCCCCTGAATAAGTTACCCCTGTACTATTTTAGTTAGTTTTGTCTCATTGTTTTGCATTGATGTTCTATTTTTGGAACTTTATTACAAATTCTTCATGCTTTACCCCTATTTGACACATTCTCACTTACTTCTGCTAGTGTAACTCGCTCCTTTGTTTCCCTTTTATTTGTGTTTGCCTTCTTGCCATTAGTCAGACTGCTTGCTCATCATCATATTCAACCCATCACATTGCATTGCATCATTGTAGCTTGGCAAATGTTCAGATTGACAATGATGTATATTCTTCCAGCATATATGGGATTTTTTTTAAAATATTGACCACAACTTGATTCTTAGCATATTATTTTGATCAATTTGGATATATTGGATGTCTGGAAACTTTCTGAGTGTTCTGATATTTTATAATTAAGTTTGCATATACTGAAACATGGTGTGTATTTGGATAACAAAGCAATAACAGCTATGCTTAGATGACTGTATCTTAAAAGTATATATAGGAAAGTTATGGAATATACAATAACAGAATACAGAAGTAAGTCTGTTTAATAACTCTAAAGTATTATTATGTATGTTTGATAGAGCTAATGAGAAGGTGTTTTTTATAATAAAATAGGTTTATAGTATCAAGATGTATAACCAATGATGGTTAGACAATAGGTTATACATCTTGCCCCAGGGAAGATGGCAGCTGTGAGAAGGAATGGTAGGGTTAGGGCTAAGCATGGTTTGTAATTTCTGGCAACTGTTTCTAATATGCTCTTCTGTGAGCTGGAGGCCTATTCTTTCTACTTGTGTATGTTGCTTGGGCCAAGCCAGTTCCCTGTCATGGCTTGTGGAAATAAAATAGTCCCTAGTCCAAGCACTGAATGACTTGTAGTTAGGTGAGCTGTTTTTTCAGGGTGAATGTGTTTATTTAGGTTGTCTTCCCCTCAAGTCAGGACATAGGTAATCCCTTCTTTTAGGAGTTACCCTGGCATCCTTCCTACTGCATAATGAAGTCCTTTGCTCTTTGAACTGTCTCATATGTTCTGCCTGCTAGAATCTCTCAGCTGCCTATTCCAGTGTGACAAGTTCTGTATACTTGTCTCACAGGCCAGCCTTTGTCCATTCCAACCTTAGATAGCTAGTTGCACCATTTCAAAGCTGTTAGACAAGGTGGATCTCTGTGATGTCAGGGAGCCTTGTTGCTAGGGACTGCAGATGCCACATGAACACCCTTATCATCTTATTTCCTTGAGTAGCCTTGTAGAACTTGGTATGCATTTGCTGTCTAAGTATTACTGGGAGACAGAAGTCAAATAACTCCCTACCCAGTGACTTGATTGTGTACTCATCTACTTGTGGTGCCACAAATGTCATATGGTATTTGGCTGCCTTCCCCTTCATACACTTTTCATATGTCTTATGTGGAATCATCAAGGGAAGTTCATCATTTAAAACCAGCTATTCACTTCAATAAAACATCCACTGTTTGAAGGCATCAAAATCAGCAGCCCCATCATATGGGTTGGGGTATGATATTTTTACACTCAATGTTGTTTTTACACAATGGTTCAGCTTCTCCTTGTAAGCACATCCCTTTTGTTTTTCCCTGTATCTTGTCACTGAATCGCCTGTGGATGTTGTGTAGAATTCATTGCAATCAATGTCCTGTTCCCTTTCTCGGCAAGTTGGGCCATGTAATGTCTGTGACAGGTAACCATCTTGTGGGAGCTGCGCCGTTGCTCGTGGCTGAAACATTGTAGGTATCTTTGGCAAGATAGCGTCTCCTGGCTTTATATGGCACAACTGGTACATGCCAGGCAGAACTGCCATTGTCTCCTTCTGGCGGTGAGCTCTCACAGGCAACAGACCTTCTTTAACTTATTTGCCATCGAGGGCCTCGTGTAAGTTGAACGCAATTTGCTCATCAGTCAGGGCGTCGCTACTTGCTCGTGAGTCCACTGGCATGGTCTCAGGTGGGGAAGGTGCCCTCCACTTTCCTCTTTCCTTAGTCGTCAGATGTCTATCACCTGGAGAGATTGGCTTTGCCGTGTGATATGACTCGGCCCCCTCCATTGTCGTTGTAGAAGCTGAAGCGGCCATTTGTCACTTGCTTTCAATCATGTCAGCGTGTTCCTTTATCATGTCACGCAACATCTTTGAGTCCATGTTGTCCGGTATTCCCATCATGAAGGATGTATAGATGTCATTATCATCCACCTTTGTTGCACGCGCGGCTCGACGTCTTGATCTGCCTGCAGGGCGTTCTCTAGCCCAATCCTGCGGGATGTCACCAAATGGGTCCTTAGTGCCATTGTAGTCTGACCAAGTGGGGATTTTCTCCTTGCTTCCCGGTCATCCTTCTGTTCTGCCGGCGACCCGTCATCCGAGAATCACTCCGGGAAGTATTTCGCGTTGTGGTGCGTCTCACTCGGGGATGGAGACAGTCTTTCGGAGTGCTTACCCGACGACATGAAGCCATCTTCTCTGGCATCCGGAGAGCCTTCATCACCGTTGGATTCCGCGATGAGCTTCGGTCGTGGCACTGTCTTTCGTGACCGTTGTGTGAGCGCAAGCTCTGACTAACCAATACGGCCATGCTCTTCTACATTATCGTCTGCACCATCCGTCGTGCGGGGGCGACTAAGCGTGCCTCTAACGCCCGAGGCATGAGCACTGCTCATTGCTCTAGTATCGACCTAGAAAGGGTGCGAGTTTGCATCGACCATGTCGCTCGTATGCGTTTCTAGAGGGGTCCGTTGTAGACTCATCCTCTATTCCGACATTGTTAGGTGTTGGGGAGGTTGATCTACTTACTGATGTGAGAAGACTCATCTCTGTAAACTTGGGATCACTCGAAGTATCTTCGTCGTCCCGTAGTCCGTGGAAGTAGTTTAATGGTACCGTAAATTCTGACAGCGGTTCGGTATAGGGTTTCCCTGAACGCGTCGCCATCTCCAGCTTTCTTTTACCTCGAGGGTTTTGTCAGAATTTTTTTCTTTTAGAAATTTCGTACTCAACAGCGGGTGATCAGTCCGTGTCGAGCTCTAGATAGGTTAAAAAATGTAACGAAGTTGTTATCGGAGCTTGAAGCCGCAGATTCGTCTAACTGAGTAAGACGAGAGGGAAAAGGTCTTTCCTCGAGTTAACCAGTCGGAATTAATGTGTATGTGGGGTACTAAAAGCCAGCTATATACATGCGACTCGGTCTCAATTTATATGAACTCATTTCTCTTGGTGCTTGCTCGGGTCGGTGTAAGGAGTCGGCGTTAGTAAGCTAGTACCGGTTCCTTAAAGTGTCTGACGAATAATTCAAAATGCTACAGTAATCGCGGGCTTTCCCAAAAACCAAAGGCAGTGCCAGCCCCAACGGCCTCTAGTCCTATGATAATCCTACGGTACCCAATAGGCCCTAACACACGACCTTCTGAAAGTGGCTAATCATTTCAACTGAATTTTAAGCAGCTGTTGATCAGAGTAGGTATGATAAGCTCATATGAGACTGTGCTTCAGCTAAATCCTCTTCCTCTCCTGATTTTTCAAGCGAGAAATCTTTGAGATCTCAAACGTCTTACTCATAAGACTGTCCTGAGAATCGAACATGTTATTATGTGCATGGAGTGAGAAACTAGATCATGCTCTCACAAAGCCTCGGCGACCAAAAAAAGTGCTAATGAACCACGCCAACCAAGCGTTCTTACCAGCCCAAAACCATGCCTTGGGCTTTCGTTTCAAAGCCTCAGCGACCACTTGTTTGGCATATTTCTGGGTTGATGTCGCACCGACTAAAAGTGACGGATCTAGTAGGGTTAAGTTTCATCACAGACAGAAAGGTCTTGCCTTGATAACGATTGAGCCAGATAGACTTGAACTCGGCACTGATAATTTGATACAGAGAGTGTGGTGGTAGCTCATATGGTTTGACAATATTGCTCTTGACATTGCCGGTAATGACCTGAAAGAACCCCATGTTCGTGTTATATTGGCAGGACGAAAGGCACCTACGGTGATCACTTGGATGCTACACAATTTCCATCAGGGAAGTTATGGGTATACAGCACACACACGAACTTGAACGGAGCTAGCTCGACTCGTAAGGTGTCTCCGTAAGAATGTAACGCCGCTTTGCTTGCGTTATAGGCTGCGCTGAAGGGAACGGGCATAATTCCGGAGATGCTACCAGTTTGCACAATACGAGCATCTCCAGAAGCAATGAGAAGTGGAATAAACTCTTGGACCGTTGCCATTGCTCCGAAGAGATTCACATCGAACAACATCTTTACCTCGTCCAGGGAGATATCGGTTGCAGCAGCAGGGTACGCTAGCATTATAACGTTAGGTTAGTTAAGATAAATAACGCAGATCCAGCCACTATTCGGACCTTGACCACTGCAAAAACAGCTCAACCGGCTTTATCATGATGAGCGTCCAGAAAGTGACCCACGCGTTATTAATTAGCACGTCCAGTCTCCCTCCAGTAAGCTCAGATATTTGGGCACGTACAGTCTTAATGGAAGCCAGGTCCGTGACGTCCAGTGGCAGAGTATTGATACCAAGAGCATGTAAGGAACTCATCGATGAGAGCTTGCGTGCGGTCGCGAAGACCCGGAGACCTAAAATAACAAGACAACATGGGGAACCAGATATAAATGAGAGAAAGGCTCAAGGAAGAAGGTATATCCCGTTCTACCTTTGCTATGGAACTCCATGGCGAGGGCGTGTCCAATACCACCGTCGCTGCACCTACCAGTGGAAACAATTCAGGAGGACAGGGGATGCCTTCATTTACAATCACAATCTCACCCGGTTATAAAAACCGTTTTATTCGCTGGGTTCGACATGTTCAGGTCGTTTAGTTGCGGTGAAGAACGACAACTTGAAAGGTTGAGTCACGAGAATAGTACAAGAGCGTGCAGGTTCAGCCAGCGCGATTCTAGTCTAAGTCTCCGGCTGCTTCCTATTACGTAGGAGCTCAACCGCAAGTCATCTCAGTTCGGCAACTGCCAACAAGAGCAGCGCTGCAGAACAGACATCGCGAATTACATAAAAAACTGACAAATAACGCTTCGATTGATTCTGATTCTGATTGAACAGTATAATTACGTACCCAACCTAATTCTCAGGTTCTACTTGGGGACTATAGTTGATAGTATTAATATCTGCCTGCACATTACTGATTTCGTTTTTGGTACCACATCCGAGGCACCAGGCTAGCTATTCAGAGATTCATGATCAGTCTGTTTGACCAGGGCCCCCGACCAGGAGGCGCCACCGCACTCGCAAGCACTCACTGGAGTTCCCAATAACCGAATGTTCAAGCAACCAGTCATTGGTCTTCAAAAGCTTTAGCTTCAGGCTTACATCGGCAAAACCCTTTCTTGCTCTAAGCCTCATTTGGGTGCGCAGTGCTCCAACCTCAAGTTGATTATCGCCTGCACTGACTATTCACTGTACATCTATTCACTGTCCTGGCACCCCTCAATGCCTCTACTTCACCATCTTTGCTCTCCATCCTGCATGCCATAGGGACCTCAAATAGAAGCACTCTGATAATGACCCATTTAGGATCAGGAAAGGATCCCATCATGAGCCAAGCAATATTTGCCTGCCATTGCACCCTCCATCCATGTTTCACTACCAGTACATATAATTAGCATTGCCTTTCCACCCATACCACCTCTCTCATTCACTCCCCCCTGCACTCATAATTGCTATAAGTACTCCACACCCATATGTATATTCCCTGGCTTGATTGATTATCATATGTCTACCTTGTGCAAAGTGCTCTTCAATATCACTAGTCTCATGGTTGAGTATCTCTCTTGCTGAACTACTCACACACCAGTAAGTCATCCTTACTGTTATTATGAGTAAACAAAGGACTTAAAGGACAGTTTTTCATCTATATTATCATTCCAATGGACATTTTAGCCCCTTTCATTCTCCTTCATCATTCAACTTCCTTTCATGGACTTATTTGCTTTAACAACTTGCTTCATCAGTTTAGACTTCTTGCCAAGGCACATTTACATGTGTAGTAGTATTCAAGGTGCACATTTGTGTATAGTTACAGACAAGGTGCATTCAAATGCATAGCACACTACTTAGAGTATGATGTCAGTTCTCTTTCTTTCATCACCACTGATCAGATCACCTACACTTCATCTCAACTTCATCTAGCTAGCAAAGTTGACCCCTAACAAGCCAGGGGCTCAATTTTTTTCACATGTCTACTCCTTAAACACTACAGACTCTTACTTATAGTTAGCAGAACATGAACATAACACTTGCCTTTTTGCCCCTACTGTCAGTTCAGTCTTTGTTACACTTAGTTCTATTTTATCTGAAGTTCACACATCTTGAAACCACTGTCCAGCCCTAACTTGAAGGCTAGGATCTATTTGTTCTTACATTAGTTCACTCCTCATTCCACACATTTTGTTTCTACAAAGTCAATTCCCCTATCATATAAGAGACTTCAACACACACCCTTGCCTTGCTTTTACACTTACCAGTGAGCTTAAACCCTTAACCCCATCTTCCTTTTCCCACAAGGGGCATAGTTGAGACCACTATTCATGGCACTTCACCAAAATGTTTGGATCAGTGAAAGGAACACCCACACTGGAGTCACCTTTCCTCAAAGACTTAGGTGATGACTCACATGGTCTTCCTGAGTTATTTGCTGTGACCATAGGTCCCCATCAGTGCCACAGTATACTATTCTCACCATCCACAGACCTAGTCTACCAGTTGTTCTATTCACTAACACTACTTGTTCACTCTAAAATCCAATCTTGACAAGAGAGAGTGGCCTTTGATATATACATATATCAAAGGCATTCATAATTTTGTGTACTATCACCGATCAGGATGTGGATCACTTTCCTCACTTTATTAATAAATAATTTGATACTTAAAATAATTTTCAAAAAAATTGTGAGAATCTTTACAGCAGTTTGCAATGTATAAGGCACAACTTTGAAAGTACACTCAAACATTGTAAATACTGTTGCTCAATTAATATTGCACCAAACTTGTTCAAAGTTGGTAGTACATTCAACATATATATGTTCTAATTTAATATAATATTACCTAGATAAAAAATATCTATGTGTAATGGTTAGCCCATAGCTAAATTTACAAGCTAGCCACAGCCTTGAGTAAATAGTTTCTCATTCATTTTTGATCAAGACATTTTTTCACCTAGATAACATTATATTAAATTACAACATATATATATTGAATTTACAACCAAATTTGAACAAGTTTGGTGCAGTATTCATTGAGCTACAGTATTTACAATATTTGAGTGTAGTTTCAAACTCAAGTCTTATATATTGCAAACTGCTGTAATTGCATGTGAATCATATTCTATCAAATTTTATTACAAAACAAGTCAGAGTTCATGTTGCCAGAGACATCTGATATGCGAGACAGGATGTGGATCAGGATGCTTGTGATTTTGGGTCACATTTGGTCATGAGTCATAAGTAAAGGTCACATTGGCAAGGATTTATCTGGGTCTATGCTGTGGATGCTGAATCAAATGCATACAACAACTACTGTAGCAACTAAGAACAATGTAGACTACAGTAACACAGTGCTAATGAAGGAGTTATCAGCAACATGAACAGGCATGGTGGGTGGTGCGTTAATATCAGACAAGGAGGGGTGAGGAGGGGGGACTGAAGATGATGATGATAGGGGGTTGCCTGTCATGCGCTTGTGCCCTTGATGGCTGGTGAGGTATAATCCTGAAAAGCAGGGGACATCTGCAATGGCAGGGGTCTGGTCTAGATAAGCCTTGATACAGGCAATGAGCTCTGCGATGGTGCTGGTGTCTTCGAGCTCAAGCACTATCACAATATCCTTCAGGTCATCCTTATACTTGTAACTAGTGAGGGGTGTGTCAAAAATGCATTACAATGCCTCATGAGTTTGTATTTCTTGTCAGTGGTGTATTTCTTAGCTACTGCTACTGCTGCCTGCTCATACTTGAGCCACTCATTTTGTTCTGTTTCAAAGGCTGCCTGTGCTTCAGGAGCTGTGAAGAGCCTGGTGTTTGGGTGGACATTCTGTCATGGCTTCTTCTGAGACTTTACATTCAGTTGGACTAAAAGGTGTTTGGACTTGTGTGCATGCAGGGTACAGTGCACATCAGCAGCTTGATGTTGTGCATTGAGGTGGTCATGTAGCATGTGTTTGGAGTTGATCCAGTCATTTAGCTCCTGGGGGGGTCGGTTTGGGGTTAGTTAGAGGTTAGTAAAAGAAAATATGACTCACTGGGGCCTCTGAGTCCACCTCTTCAGCATTGTCATTGCCTGAGTCACTCAGGCTGCCATCTGAGCTTGGGTCTGGGGATCCCAAAAAGTTGGGATCCTTGGGATCAGTCAACTGGGGAGATAGGGGAGAAGAAGGAATGTGGAGAAGATATGTCAGGGTATGTCCATATGGTAAGTGGAAGAGGATTGACTGTGGGAAAAGTTGGCAGGGGTGAAAATCGTGTGGTCGAGGGGTTAATAGGCTTTGGAACCATGTACCTCTCACATACCTTTGTATATTCCTGCAAGACTGTCTTGTGAGTGACTACCTCTTGGTTGATGGTGAACTCCTGACAGTGCTTGTTCCATGTATTTTACAGTGGGCTGAATACACTGACATTGAGTGGTTGGAGCTTGTGTGTGGTTTTAGAGGGTAGACAATAGAGTAGTATGTTGTTCTTGAATGCAAGATCTTTCATTTCTGGGGTTTTGTGAGAGGTGTGGCCATCAAAGATTGGCAGTGTATGTTCACCTGGTTGGTGATGAGAGAGTGTGAGGGATGAAGATATGTTCAAACCAGTATTTGCAAATTATAGAGTTGGTCCAGCCTGCCTTGGACATTGTAATGCTGTGAGAAGATCAGTATTAGCTCAATTTGAGAAGGAAATATCAAGTAAATTCACTCATGAACCAACTCCAGGGATATCCCACCATGGAGAAACAGAGTCATTAGGCAGAATAAATACAGGGGGGACTGCAGAACCATCCACACATACAGCTTCAATGATTGTGACTAGAACTAGGGAATCAGAATGGAGAGCATAGCATGCATGATCAGAGGTGGAAAAGCTGAACTGGGTAGGGAGATTCTTACAGCCTCCTCCAAGCTGCAGACCCTTCTTGTTGATGTTAAAGCAATTGCACTGTTGAATATCATATGTACTCATCACTTTCTCCAAAATATTGAAATGGCCTTCTACAGTGGCTGGGTTAAAGGACTTTGTGCATTTTGAATTGAGGCCATGCACCTTCACTGTGGAAATTGTGTCCTGGTGTCAAAGGAGAAAACACTTGACCCAGATATTGGATGCAATCCTACTAGTAATAACATTGAAATGTTCACACAAGGTGTTACAAGTAAGGGGTTTGGCCATGGATGCCTGGTGCTGGCACCAGGCAACCATGACCACCTCTTCTGATGGGGTGAGAAGCCTTTCTGATGTGTGGCCCTCACTCCATGAATTCCTTCCTTGTAGCCAATGCCAAAGGGTAGAGAATGGCATGTTGTGTGCAACAGCAAGCTTTCGAAATGAGACAGGCCAGTGTTGTAGGATGTGACTGTGGCATGAATATATTAATCATAATTGTCAATAATTTTTGACACCCCCAAACATTCCAGGGGTAGTGGAATGTACAAGTGATTCATATCCTAACCCCACCTAGCCTATCAGTGTCAAAAAAAGCATGGCATTCAGTAGCCAACCAATGATCAAGTTTATGACTTTGACCTCTTCCTCATTGACAAGGATATGTGTCAGGGTAGGATGTCTCTGAATCAGTTCCAAAACATGTCACAGATCACAGGGAACTGGGCGGGCTTAATTGGCAACCATTTTGTGGTATTGTAACAGGACTATGATTTAGTCACAGAGATTGAGAAGGCCTCCATCAATATTTCCAAGCTTAATGCAGAGCAGTGGATGGTCTGTTCTTTGTCAATGGCCTTGGAGGTACAGGCAAATCATTCACCTAGAATACCCTAACTTATTCTGTCAAGTCTTATTTTCCTATGCATGGCATCATCAGGGATTGCAGTATTGATTCTGATTGGGGGCAAGACATGTTATGAATATAAAAGGGAATATAAAAGTAAATAAAGATATATAAATATATTCCACATTAATAACCATGTTGTCAGGGTTCACCAGTTTGATTTCCAAAGTCCCGGTCCTTCAAGTTCCCAGATCTTCTATAACCTTCCATGAGTTTTTATCTCCCTTGATTATGTAAGCATTGCTAGTGCAGTGATAAGGTTGTAGGTGTGGTGGCATCTCCTCAGCTTGATCTCTGAGGATATCCATTGCACAGTTGGTCATTGTCCTGTATTGGCTCTTATCTCCTTGAGTATCTTTAGGTTGTGACTTCATCACCAGTGTTGCCCTCACAGGACATTTCAAAGGTAGATGATGTAACTCAATGATAAAGTGATGTATACTAGCAACTGGATCTTGTACTGTATGTGTTTGAGACATAGGAGTATTTCAAATGATAGAGATATGAAATACTGCATACACATAGGAATTGTAAGTTGTGTTAGGTACAACATGTATTGCAATATCTGTCCAGGGCAGTCTCAACACAACATATTCCATTAATAGACCAAGGGCCCTTGGTCACCACCATTGGATGTAGGGTAAGATTCTCAATAGTGATCTCAATCAGTGATGTCACTATAGGAACATTGGATGTGTGGGTGCTTTGGAAGTAAGGATAGTAATGGATCATCAGCCACAGGTTTGGTGATGCATGTATGTAGTGTCTGGTGATCATTTACAGACATGTGATGTTGACATTATTGTGGAATGTGTCAATAAGGTGTTCCTGATGGTGTAGGACTGGAATAGTTTAATATTTGATTTGGTATGAATAATTGATGAATATTAATATACTTCGTTTATATTCATAACATCTTCAGCTTACACAAGGCTGTGCATCTAAAAAATACTTCAAACCCAACTTGTCCTCTAATCCATGTCATAACAACCAAGGCTGTGCTAGGATGTGCAGGACTGTACAAAGCTGTACAAAGTTGTATAAAGCTAGGAAACCAGGGTTTGAATCCTGCAAAGCCCATTGGATAGATAAAGACCAAACAATGCACAAGCTTCCCAAAGAGATCCCCAAATCCTCATAGATGTGCAGGGTTAGCTCTATATATTGCCCCTATCCATTGACAAGCTGGACACTGCAGGCAAATCCATCCACAAGCAAGCCCTGATGTGTCCTTGAACCTCAGACTCACAGGCTTGAAGGGGTGCATTATCCAGCGTCCCCAGACCTTCTCAATAATGTTGTCAATGTTGTTTGTGACATGTGATGTCATGCACTTGCTGTCAACACTGTCGATGCCAGTTTCATACATCCACTGCCCATCTCATCCCAGACAAGCAGCGACTCTTCTATAGGCTCAAATGGCATTGCATCCACCCTTGGGGACTCTCAGGAGGTCCCCAAACCCATCTGGAGGCCCTGTAAGCCATGCTGGGCATGTGTCAAGATCAGAATTTAGGGCAAGGATGGAATGTCAGTGTAATTCCAACATGGGCCTACAGTTGTAGCAAATAACCCAAGAGTAGTACACAATGAATCACACATGTCCTCAAGGAAAGGTCACCCCGGTTCAGGTGTTCCTTTCACTGATCTGAACACTCCTGCAAAGTGCTGTGAATAGCGGTCTTGGCGACACCCCTAAAGGGACATAGCGATTAAGATCAAGGGTTTGAGCTCACCATTAGACACAACTACCAATGAGGGAGTAGGTCATTGTACTAAGGTTCTTTCTACTAGTAAGGAGTCAAATAATGAGGTAGATGTATGATAATTGAACTAGGGAATTATACAGGTGGAATCAAAGTACTTATAGTAAAAAGTGAATGCAGGGGGGAACAGATTGAGAGAGACTAGAACACTATGGAAGAGTAGTGTGTGCTAAAGATGCTGTGTAGGAACCACCTTTGCTGGGAAAATCTCGAAAAAAAAGGATTAAAATTTCTGTAAAACCTTTTTTCCTCATCATAAATTAGCCAATACATGTATCTTTTGATGGGGAAACTGCTTTCAAATATTCCTCGAGTTTTTCCTTATTTTTTCGCCATTTTACATGCCTTCCCTGGCTCAAAAACACTCAAACCTGTCCTGCTGAGTGCTGGACCCACATGGACCTACAGCTCTATTCTGGTCCAGCCGATTCGAACTCCTGTCGGAACAAACCCCAACCCACGAGTTCGGAGTTGTGGGCCCTCAAGCACCCACAACTCTGACACTTTGGCTAACTCA
>QFFB01008010.1:0-16823 GCA_003316465.1 Ramaria cf. rubripermanens
ATGTTAATTGGTGTAGAATATGTGCAAAAACTTGGAATTTTACTTCCAGTTTGGACAAGGAATAAACCATAATGTTTCAGTACTATCACCGGTCAGGATGTGGATTGGGTCAGGATGTGAATCACTCAAATACTGGCACCCCCTGCATACTGATAGAGGTGGCTTAATAGCTCTTAATTCCTTATATATACAGGCCAGTGTTGGTTAATTTTTGTGGGAATAAAATGACCTGTGATAGTGAGATAATGCAACTATAAAAACAGCCTAGCATGGTGATCCACATCCTGATCTCAACCATTTGGATGGCCCAGCCTACTCTTTCTCTTACTTTTCCTGTTATAAAAATTGACAGAAGGTTGAAGGACATATACATACATGTTCTATGAAAATTCCTTTGTCATTTTATAGAGTTTGTAATACTACATAAAAAGTTTGAGGATATTGATCCACATCCTGACCAGTGATAGTATGTACAAAATGTGATCATATTTTTTAAGCTTGAGATTCCAATAATAACACATGTTTTAAGCCCTTTAAAACTTATCAATCACTGCTGTGTAAGAAACTACTGCTGGCCGCACTACAGATAATAGATGTATACAGAAATACAACAATTCAGAACAACACATTAAGAATTTTCAAACGCTCCAGCGGAGCGCATCGCTGTGATAGCTGGGGTTGCTACTGCAAAGGCTACTTCGGTGATACACCATGAGATGCTGACCGTGGCGCTGTTTGAGCTCGTGAAGGGCCTGATGCCTTGGAGAGAATATCGGGCATTACTTCCATGTCACTCTCCTCTATTTTGCGCGCTTGGGCGAAGAAAATCTTCACCTCCCGTTTACAAATATTCTTGATATAATACTGATTACCTGTTCAAATATTGAAAATGTAAAATTTTCACTTGGCGAATTCTAGACGGGTGAACGTACCACGAGGCACCATAAACATACCACCTGTCGCCAGGACGAAACTGGCGCGATGCACTTTGCATTCTACAGCACCTTCAATCACATAGAAGATCTGAAACGTACGGTGAGGAGCTAGGTGATCATGGCGAAGTAATAGGCCCACATAAGTATTATCTTTGGCCGGTTTCGGAGGTTTCTCCTCTCCGGGTGGAATTATTAACTGTCCAGCTGCAAAGAAATTTCCATCACCAAAGACCTTTTGGAATGAGTACTTGTTAGCTTGTGCGGCCTTTGGAGAAATCATTTTTGCAGTGTACGCTACACCTGAAAGGAAAAAATAAAATTATTAAAGCAATCAAATCAGTGTAGCACAATCGTGCTCACGTCGTTCCACCTCTGTCTTAGAATACCAGTCAAGGATAATCCCGTTTGAATGGGTGTCATCGTCCCAGCCAAGCTCTGGGTTATCAATCTCCAGCACTCTTACTTCCTCCACCGGCAGGTTTGGAGATGTGAATGTTCGACTCTTGCTCCTCGGGGCACGTGTTCCTGCGCGTTTGCGCTTTTTGACTCCCAAAGGCTCGGGTGCCGGTTTTGGTATTTTAATGATTTCTTTGATGACGGGGACAACTGAACGACCATTCTCACGTCGTCCCCAAACTACCTTCTCTTGCCGCCAATACTCCAATGGGGGATAATGTCGGCGCTTGCTTCGGCGTAGGCCATCTTCATCAATAGTATCTACAAAACGTAAAAAAATGAGAGCATGTAACCTTTGAGGCAAGTTACGCGTATTATCTTACCGTACATACTGATACGAGGCTTTATTTTTGTCCGCTTGGGTTTTGCCTTCCTGGAGGGTTGATTTGACGGCTCTGAGTCGGAAGGGGACAAGTCCTTGTCCCTTCGAGATTTTTTCTTACTTGGCCCAGGTTCGTCTTCTTCTTGTTCTTCATACACATCCTCAATTTCCTGAAGGCCAGCGGCGATATCTTCTTCTATCCCAGCATCTTCCTCACCAGAATCCTGTACTTCTGCACGTCCTTTGCCTTTGTCCGCGCGCGATGAAACAGGGGACTGATCTTCTTCTTCTGGGAAATTGTCGTCGTCTTCCTGAGCCAATGCAGTGAAGCTGACGTTACCCCGAGAACTTGGTGATGGGCTATCGTTTTCAAGGAGGTCGCCGCTGTCAGGATATTCCGTGTTTTCATGGCCATGACCGATGCCTACAGGTGTGAAAATGTCTTCGCCTGAGCCTGCGGTGGGGCCACGACCAGTGTCTTCATCATCATGTACCTCTTTTCGGAGTCTACTAGGATGCAGAGGTTGGAATTTTCCTCCTATGTGAACTGAGCTACGACGCGACACCGGTTTCGGGGACGGAACACGATCATAATCTACGTTAGAAGCACGAGGTAGTGGCCGTGACAAGGATCCAACGCGTCTCGCACTAGATGGCTCGGCTGAGAAGAGATGCAAATTGAAGATAATTTTTTATGCGAGGGGATGGCATCACGACTCACGAGCAGTGGTGTTATTGAAATAGACTGATGGACTATTGTGCGCTTTATTCCAATGTCAGCTGCCAGTCACATTCTACTGGGAAAGCCACTCACTGCTATCAATATCCATGGATAGTTCACCGGAATCATCAAAATCATGTTGAAGAGGAGACTGACTTTGATGGGAATGTCCGTTGACGGCATTGGATATCTTATTGGCCGGTCGAGGTAAATTTCCACTTTTGTATGCTTGGTCGAGAACTTGTTCAAAAGGCTCGAAATCGTCTGCATCTCGTGAGACTTGATTCACGGTCTTTCCTGTCTTCCTTAACAGTGCAATTTAGAGTAAGTTATAATATGTCCTTCACTATATCACGAAGATAAAACATACTTTCCGTGCTCGAGGTCATCCCCACGATACGGTATATGTGCCTTCTGGGGGCCTCTTCTCGAGCTTGACCCTACGCTGATCTTTCTTGACGTTTGTGACATCGTAGTGTGGAGGAGGAAGGGTTGGGCGCGTCAGCACAAAGATAACGCGAACCTTCCAAATTGTTGGCGAGAGTTCAACGTTGTCAAAGGTTTCGTTCTGTGATCACGTGACGAAGATTTATTTTCAAACCATGAACATGACCAGAGCTCTTAAGCTTTGGTCCGCCTCTCGCCATTTCGCTTCTCGTTCTATAATTCGTAACTATACTGGGAGATCAGCTACATCTGGTCCAAGCAAAGGAGACCGGGGTGATTGGTTCCGAGCATATGAGCTTCGACCTATTCCGATTGAATCAAGGTTTTTGTAGTGGTAGTAGCCATGTCAGGTGGTGTTGATTCGTCAGTGGCAGCCATGCTGCTTGCTCAGAAGGTTCCTTGCACCTATCCATTTGGACAAATCTAACTTCAAACATCAGGACTATGACTTGTCAGCCGTCTACATGCGCAATTGGGACACTCGTGACGAGTCCGGTTCCGATATAGGTTGTCAGTGGGAAAAGGATTGGGAAGATGTACAGCAAGTGTGCAAGGGTCTCGGTCTCCCTTGTGAGCTTGTACGTGGTTTGGCGTATATTGTTTCTTTTGTAACCTCTGCTGCAGATAGACTTGTCAGCCCAATATTGGGTGCATGTTTTCGAGCCTGCTCTCAAGGACTGGGCAGGTGGTCGGGCGACCCCTAATCCTGATATCTGGTGTAACAGAGAGATAAAATTCGGGCTTCTCATACAAAGAACATTACGGGGCTGCAAACAATGGTTAGCAACCGGCCATTACGCTAACATTGCTTGGTCCCAGGACGACCGACCACGATTAATGCGTGCTAGAGACCGTAACAAAGACCAAACATTTTTCCTCTCATCAGTCTCAGAAGCCAATTTGAGCAGGGTTTGGCTCTCCTTCCTGATTGCCAGCCCCTAACGAACGAGTTTCATAGGCCATCTTTCCACTGGGAAAATTGCTGAAGTCTGATGTCCGAGAAATGGCTTACAAAGCTAACCTGCCTACCGCCAGGAGGGAAGAAAGCATGGGACTTTGCTTCGTCGGTGAAAAGCGGCGATTCAGTGATTTTCTGTGTCAGTTTTCAATCTGATTCCTCGCCACGGATGATCTCATGACATCACCAGCTCAATATCTCCCTCCAGAGCAGGGAGACATCGTAAGCCTGGATGGCAAGGTATTGGCCAAACATCAAGGTCTCTGGAGATATACTATTGGCCAGGGTGCTAAAATCAGGGGCTTGCACGAACGTATGTTTGTGGCCTCGAAAGACCCAAGGAACAATCAGATTCTAGTTGTACCAGGAACGTAGGTATTACTGACGTTCCCCTCTACCATATTATAACTCTTACATCATAGCAACCATCCTGCATTATTTTGCAGCTCCATTACACTGCACGATTGGCGATGGATATCGCCCCAGTTTCAGATTCCCCTTAATTTTCAAGCTAGTGTAAAGGTTCGACACTTAATGTCTGCAGTCCACTGCACAGTTGAAGAAAGGTGTGCGGACTTGTGTTGTTCCCTATGTCCATTGCGGTCTTAACTACACCATTTTAATTAGATCCCCCGGTAACGTAAAAATCACATTCTCGCAGCCAGAGAAAGCTGTCGCTCCCGGGCAAGTGGCCGTTGTTTGGGACCATGACTGGTGCTTGGGCTGTGGTACAATAGTCGAAACATTCCTATAAGATATTCAATTGACTGCAACGAGCTCAATACTTGTGGCATACATCATAGACGCGGAAGGGATGGTAGCTATCAGTCAGAAGCTCGATAGCGAGAACAAAAAGACGGAGAGAACAAAGAGTCTCCCGTGAAGACCGACGTCTGCTGGAGATAGAAAAGCGCAAGGACCGTATAGTGCATCCTCTGTTTCCATATCACCGTGGGCGAATGCGCGGTGACTTCAAGCAGTGACAGCTGGCGCCTCGGTCAAGAAGGTGCACGATCCACGGTCATACCACCATGCTATCAGCATGCAAGACAACAACACCTTATGTCAGTTCACTGACTCGGTGCTCAGAACACAGTCACACCGGACTGAGTGCCCGCATACTGAGATTTCACGTCGTCATCGACCACGTCGTCCTGGCTCTTGTAGTCAAAGGTAGAGAGGCTCCCCAAATCCGAGGCACCAGCCAAGGAGGAATACGATAAGCGGCGACGAAGGCGATCCGATTGTGAGTAAGCCATACTGCTCGCTCTGTCCGAGGGTACTGCACTGCCAGCAATGCTGGCAGCATCTGTAATGCTACTAGGCCCTGCATCTTGGGAGACAATAGAGCTGGCATAACTTCCATAGGTACTGCGCTTCGTGCCACTCGATGTTCTTTGCAAACCTTGACCAAAAGGTCCATTGCTACCTGTGAACATAGGTAGCCCAGACGAATATGTTGCCTGTGATTTGAGAGATTGTACGTCCGAAGGAATGTAACCGAGAGGGTCGTGTGTTCTATAAAAGCTTGCATCGAAACGACTCGGAGTGCCAGAACGCCGACCTTTGCAGATGCATTAGCACAATGTGATAGGAACAGCCGGATAAATCATACCATCAAGAAAACCAGAAGTACCCAAAGCTTCCTTGGCATTCACTTCATGTCGACGGAATTGGTCCATAGACTTCATCAGAGTGCGTCTAGGCTTGCTGAACTGAATCATGCTTGCTTGGAGATTGCTGAGAGGGCCTTCGACCAGACAATTCTTCTCCTTGTAGTGTGTCAATAGGTAGTGCCACAACGGATGCTGTTTCTAGAGTTAGCACAGTAGAAACGACGATTATAACCAAACCTACCTTGCTTAGAACCTTAGGATTGCCCAAAATCACAACACCATACTTGGCACGTGTGAGTGCAACGTTCAATCGTCTGGGATCATTTAAGAATCCGATGCCCTGATGTTCGTTGCTCCGAACGCAACTCAAAATGATGTAGTCTTTCTCCCGTCCCTGAAACGCATCAACGCTAGCTACCTCAATCTCCTTATATAGGTCCTTCTTCAGAGAGCCATTGAACTGCATGTAATTGACAATATAGGAACGTTGACCCTCATAAGGGGTGACGACTCCAATTTGACCGGGAACAACGCCCGACTTGAAGAACTTGGTAACGATCTTTTCGACATTGGAAGCTTCCGTCCTGCGGACGACTGCCGTGAATAACAATCCGTAACAACACAAAAGGCTGCACGCACCTATTGAGGAAGGAAGTTCCACTAGAAGATATTTCTTCTTGACCCAGATTCTGATAAAAGAACATTGGTGTATCCGGAAGCGGCCAAGGGAAATCAACATTCTTTCTCAGTCGTTCGGGAGCTGTTACTCCATTCTGAAGAGTTCCTTCGTAAAACATGTTTGACGGGAATTCAGACAGGCATGGATGCATCCGATACTGAACTTGCAAACGAATAGGGCGGTTGCCAAGAACGACAAGGCGTTCGAAAAGGGACTGCGTTAGTCCTGCGCGGGCCGCCTTCTTGTTCATAATGACTGGTCCAAGCTGTTGATGGTCCCCAACAAGGACGACCTGTTTGCAGCCAAGTACCAGAGGTATCATACATTCTGGTGAACCGCCGGTTAATGAGACGTTCAATAAAGCTTGATGGAAAAAAAAGTCGTACCAGGTTCAGCCGCCTGAGTCGCCTCATCTATAAGCACGGTCCTGAATTTGAATTTACTTAACCTCGGATCACCTGTGCCAACACAAGTGCAGCAGATTACATCCGCCGCACTTAGAATTTCCTTTTCGCATGTTCTGATCAAAGTCTTGTACTTTCTTTCGTCGTTCGAGCTCAATTCCCCTTGTTCGTTTTTGAGCTGGATAAGTTTCTGTAATTCCACATGCGCAGTATTGTTTGCGACTTGCTTGTGAAGCGTCAGAAATGAAACAGAAGAGTCAAGCGCTTCACGTGACTTTGCCGTTAGCCGCACGACTTTGAGACCGGTTGCGTGTATCTTCTCGGTCAATTGATCCACCGCTACATTTGAGGGTGCGCAGACTAGAACTTGGCCGGGGTTCATCTTCGCTAAGTGATACACTATGGATGCAGACGTCACAGTCTTCCCTGTACCCGGAGGTCCCTGCAAAAAGCTGTCACCGGGACGGCAAAAGACTAGACGAAAAGCAATACTCGCCTGAATGAGACTTATAGGCTTCTGCAATACACTTTTGACGGCATACATCTGGGAGTGGTTGAGCTCGGGTAATCCGGGGGCGGAAAACCTGCCGAAGATCAATGATTGCCAAAAGATCACGAGTCTACGCAACGAACCTCTTGGGCATTTGCGTCTTCAGCACCTGTGGCTCAAGCTCATGCCCTAAAAGTTTGTGATACTAAAAATGATCAATCTGAGAACCCTACACAACACCACAAGCATGACTTACGATGTAACCACTGACACTCTTCTCATCTACTGCAAATGTCTTCATAGCAAGCTGCATTCGATCGAAACTAGTACTTTTCCAGACGAAGTCCGCAGAGAAGTTGTGAGTGCATTCCGAGGGGACACCTTCGGTGCGCCTCAGCTCAAGCCCTATCTCGTCCGACACATCTGGGTATCGGTCAATAAACTGCAATAAGTCAGTTAACAGCGTATGCATACTATTTGGGATCTTGATGACATGACCGACTCCCTCCCATGCTTTGTGCATCTCGCCGGCGTATCTGAGTCGGAGCTCGTCCCCTACAGCCAGCCGTACCTCACCACTTTCGAGCTTAGGTAAGTTAAACCAGGCCACCCTCTTTTGATTCAGTCCGAGGTCCCATCTAACAGTGATGTCCGTCTGCGTCTGACTCTCCTTGAGACGCTTGTCGTAATCCGCTTCAATCTTCACAAGCGGTCCAAATATGTTCTGATATTGGTATGCATCTTCATATCTGGCAGGATACCTATGAGACAATGACCAATGGCGATTGAAAATATATCTCTAACCTCACAAGAATGGGCTGCGGCTCGTCATCAACTCCCGGCTTTTCGAGATCTTCGAGGGTCGCACTAGGCTGTTCGCGCCAAAGATCTTCAAGTCGGTTGATTTGAGCAAAAGATATCTGGCGTGACCTGAGTTGTTCAGTCTCGCTGGGTGGCTTGACCAGCCACGACAAAAATGAGCGATCGTCGATCAGGGGTGCCCAAAGAGAAGCGTTCCAAGAAATGTCCTTCGAGATGGCTGCGCAGGGTTGGCTACACATATTATAAGGACGGAATGCTAGGAACTATAGAATAGCCTCAACTTACCGACAAAGCAATACGACAACAGTGTCGCTTTTGGCAGGAATAAACCCCAGCATGAAGACATTCTTGCTCCCACAATTATAACATTCGGGAGTAGTCTCTCCAAGAGGACTTTCGGAGTGAAGGATGACTTCTTTATGTTTGGCACGCACCAGGTGGTTTACGATGTGCGAGGCAGAGGTGTTGCCACGAGAGTTGCAAAACCATTTGGAACATATCAAGCATTTGACAACTGAAGCCGGAGAGTGGATACCACAATAACTTATCGGAAATGTCAACCCAACCTGCACGCCACCAAAGCGCACTGACTCACCTGCAAGCGTGCGGCGGTAAATCGACTCCACCGTCGTCCTTCAAGTCATCCAAAACACCATCGAAATCTTCATCTAAGACCTTGCCGGGATGTGATTGGGATGGTGTCCCTTGAGCGTGTCCGTTGACTTTAACATCCCTGTCGCCCGATATGGATAGGCTGTCTAGCTCTAGTTGTGGCAGATTCTGGGTATTTGTCGTATAACCCGAAAGCATAGAAGCGGTATCGTCAGCCAGACCTGACGCTCCATATTGTGAAGCTGAATCTCGATAGTTGTCGAAACTTTCCATGCTCTGATGCTTTCGTAGCGGAGAGGTAATCCACCGGTAATGTCCGGACCTGCAACTCCGCCGGAAACCGAACTCGTGCAAGTCCACGCATACAGGACCGGTAGAGAAATTCGGTCGGCCTCCCGCCAACAAGCAGGCTGCAGCCACTTGCCACATGTCTGAAAATCGGGCTCATTATTCGTTGCTTTCCCATGAAATCAATAAAGGCCGGAAGCGGCGGGCTTTCTTACACCATCTTGCAAAGTTGTGAGATAAACAGCAACTTTTACCACATGGCCAAAGTATGGCCATTTGTGGCGCAGAAGCCCAAGGTAAAGTTCAGATGTCTGAGTCGTCGAACAAGGTCCAAGTTGCTTTCAAAATTTCGCCATAGCTTCCGCCTAACAACCAAGTTGCTCCGGGCTGGCCTCTGAGGTGTTGACGGTTACATGTTACACAGCCTGTTGTTTTAATTGGGCGCCGCAATTGGACCTGCATGCACAGGTTTCCTGTTGTGCACCTAGTAATCTCGAATCTCGAGTCGCTGCGACATCGCGCCCCATGGTGCGCCATACGTCCGCGATCCTGGCGCGTACCCTACAAGTCGTGCGAAATATTGAAAATTTACATAAGTGAACCTTTATTTTTTCTCGAGGCCTGAAGCTCTGAAGCCGTGTGTCAATAATATCTTTCTTTTCGGAATCCATCGGGATCGACGATCTCGCTTTGCCCACTTGTCAGTCGTGTTATGCCGTGTGAAGGCTCTTACAGTACTAATATTGCCGCGCCACGGTGGACTCGGTGTGATAGGCTTTGTTGCCCCCTTGATTAGTTGCAGTACAGTCGACCGCCATATATACACGCATGCAGAAATTAGGGAATCTTGACAGTACACAAAGTTTTTGCGCAAAAATGACGGGAACGCAGCGAGAATATTGTGTCTTTGGGGAAACACAACGTACCTACTTTCGACGACTTCCCCTCAACTTTCCGCATGCAGAAATCCAGCGCATTGCATGCCTCGTGTCAGGGCATAAGCTTGTCCCAATATAGTGAATTCCCGTGGATGTTTCTCTCGTAGATGATCGATGAAGCCTGAAGCTCTGGCACTGCCATTGACCATGCTGTCAGATCACATGGCAGATGCACCCCTGATGCACTTGTAACGATTACAAGCACTGCTCGAGACCTTTCAAATGCTCGAAGGGCCTGGAATTTCATCACTGAGCACGCTGACACCTCAATTCCTTAAGTGATCCACCAACAACAGATTAAGACCACTCGACATTGCGATGAAGTAGTTTTCTTTTTGCATTTGACTTACTCTTACTGTAACGACCTGCAGGGTGACGGGGAATTGCGGAAACGTGCTATCGCCCGCGACTAAGTAGGTAAAACTTTGAAATGCTGCATAACGTTTTGAAAACAATCGGAGGGACCGGGAGCCTCTCAAGCTGCGTTATCCATCGGTAAGTATTTCCAGGGCCTTACTTAGCCAGTGCACACTCAATGCAAGCCGCAGACCTTCAAGTTTTGACCCCGCGGGTTATTGCAAGGGCGCTTCTCGCGTGCGGCCTACATAAGAAACCACGAGCTGACTTCCTGCTGAGTACCAGGCTGACTAGGAGGACACATTTCAATGGTCAAATTCGCCAGACTGCGGCACCTCGACTCATATGTTCTGAGATTCTGTCGTTAACGTGGTCCAGAACCGTAACTTTTATTTGTGCTAGTACATGCTCGGTGATACAACTCCTTGAAGCTCCATGCTCAAGATCGATCTTTCTATGCTGATAGACTCGCCTGAGACAGGCTGGGTACTGGCAGGGCCGACGCGCAGCTTATTAGCCTCGTTCCAAGATCATTCCTTAAACTTTTTTTGTCCGGCCGTCTGTTCGGTGAAAATGGAAATCATTCTAACCGAGATCTGCATAGCACGTTCCAAGCCTCGTACATGCAAGAGTATAAGAAGGTGGTCATCCCCACCCGCTGTTACCCTCTGTACACAAGTTATCTAACTTGTATCTTTGGCCCGACCTTTGACTCGTTATAATGGCAACGCTTGTCTCCCACCACAAGACAGTCTCATCTAGCAAGTTTCTCGTTGATATTACATATTTGGCTCAATCAACTATTTCCCCTCCTTCCCTCTTCTCGACACTCTCCTTAACTCAGGAATGCTGGAAGCTACGCCCAGCCTTGCATCTATCCCTGAATATACACACATTATATCTCTTCACAAAATCAGATTTCAAAACAATTGTATTGCCCGTGGTATGTCTTGATATCCGTATACGTGCACGACACTGATAGTGTCGTCTCTGTGTTGGAAGACTGTTTTTGCAAGCATCGTGGCACCGTTAAACCGTATACAATGTCTTCCGCGCACATTGTTCTGGACTTGGTTACACTTGTTGCAGTTCTGCGTCTCTAACCAGTGCATAAATCCCGAAGAAGACGCAGTTAACAAGCCATGGCGACCTATTCCAGCAGGTCGTATCACAGTCTCCCAAGCCCAGAACCTCCGATGGGTTCTTGTAGCTGCATGCCTCGCTTTTTCAATCTATCGTGGCGTGCTCCCGGCGAGCATCCTTCTATGTTTATGTACTATCGCGTACAACGACCTCGGTCTTCATGATCATATAATAATGCGTAACGCTTGCAACGCAGTCGGGTATGCGAGCTTTGAATTAGGCGCCACACAGCTAGCTGGTATGCCTTCAAGTTTCATACATAATTTCATGCTAAGTGAAGAGGCCAAGCAGGCAACTCCTCCGTTGGTTCATCTGGCGTCGTGGCATTGATAGCTAGTTCTCTTATTGTCTTCACCACGATACATGCTGCCGACTTCCGTGACGAGAAGGGGGACAGGTTGGCAGGGAAGAAGACCCTGCCTATATCTTTTCCGGAAGCATCTCGGATCGTATTGTTGGCCTCACTAGTGATATGGTCAAGCGCGTTGACTTTCTTTTGGAATGTCAATGCTATCCTGGCCGTGGTACTCCTGATCATGGGTGCCGTAATAGGATTTCGATTTATGTATCGAAGAGATGCTGCGGCCGACCGGATGTCATACCTCTTATATAACGTATGTTCGTTCTGGCATGCTGATGATCCCGGCTGACACAAACGTGAAACCGTACAGATATGGCTATCACTCGCGCATATCTGCTTGGGTGTAGGCCAATATCACGGTCGGGCCATTACAGCCTTCCTTATACAACGATGGATTTCCCCATAGACGATATCCTTATTGGTTTTAACCCTGTTACATGTGCAATGCGGCACTCATGCACTATCTATTATCCGGGATGATGCTGTGTGCAACATATTTTATTAAAAATCACTTAATTGACTACATCATTTGTGCCAATCATTAGGTGGCAATGCTCTTGTAACCAGTCTACGGATCAGATGCTCGGTGAGTCATCTAGTAGTGGGGAAGGGAGGCTTGGGGACAAGAGCGGCTCCTCATGCGCGGGCACTGGGAGTCGGGACACAGCTGAATCCTGTACAACATCACACTTTTAAACTCGAAAAAAAATCTGCCACGAGGACTGTTACAGTAAATTTTAGAGTCGGCTTTATTATATTCCGACAAATTGGAGCAGATCCTTGAAAACGAAGTATGCAGCCTCGTTCTTGCAGAAACTTTGACTATGCATTTGCCTTCTTGGCAGCATTTGATCATCAATGCATCACAATCAAATTCCAAAGTTGTGACTCTGCGTTACACACTTGTCACAGTTTTTACCGTGACCATCTGCCACAGCTGAACATGGCTACTGCTCTAGCGTCGTAAGTATCAACCATGTGGCCGTGGACTTGATCGATGTTTGACGTTTTTGTTCAAGTGCTCTGCCGAAACCAATCCACTCGTGGACGGATGACGAAGAGGTAGAGGATCGGTTACAGGCAGAAACATCTCGTGCAGTAGCATCACGCAGCTCCGTACCGCCTTATGGACAACGAAGAGCATGGAAGCCTTTGAGTCTGGAGGATTTTGGCGATGGTGGGGCGTATCCAGAATGTCATGTTGCGCAGTACCCTCTTGACATGGGCAAGAAGAAAGTAAGCACACTGTCGCTCGCCTGCTCAGATGTAACCTCACATATCATTTCACCTGGAGGCATCTTCTGGAAACACACTTGCATTGCAAGTCGATAGCGAGGGCAACGTCCGCTATGACGCCATCGCGCACCAAGGGCATCGCGAAGGACGTATAATTCAGTCCCAGTTTAAGGACTTAGTCCCGATCGCCCATCGCACTGATATCGATGATTCAGAACGGGCAATGGAGCGGCCATCCGAGGAAGAGGTGCAAGCCACTGCAGATCGTACCCGAGCGGCACTTGAGAAGCTAGTCAACGGGAAAATCAAAGCTGCGCAACCTAAGAATGTCCCTGACAGTCAAGGGAAGACGAGTTTCATTCGGTATACACCCGGTCAGCAGAGCGGCGAAGGTGGACTCAAGCAGAGGATCATTAAGATGTCTGAGGTTGTCGAGGATCCTCTTGAGCCGCCCAGATTCAAACACAAAAAAATTCCCCGGGGTCCTCCTAGCCCTCCACCACCCGTCTTAAGAAGCCCTCCTCGAAAGGCGACTGCGCAGGAGCAGAAAGAATGGATGATCCCGCCTTGCATTTCGAATTGGAAGAACAACAAAGGCTTCACCATCCCACTGGACAAGCGATTGGCGGCTGATGGCCGTGGCTTGCAAGACGTGAGTTGTATATTGCGACTAAGGCTCTTACTTATGTTCCCTTTCTATTTAGGTACATATAAATGATAATTTTGCCAAGTTCTCAGAAGCGTTGTTCGTCGCCGACCGTCACGCCCGTGAGGAGGTTCGGCAACGGTCACTTATGCAGCAGAAGCTTGCGCAAAAGGAAAAGGCCAGCAAAGAGGAGCATCTCCGTACACTCGCCCAGCGAGCCCGAGAGGAACGTGGCGGTATTGTCGCTCCAGGTGTAGCGAACAAGCCGTCCGTCGAGGGACGAACTGCTCTGAATACGAGTTTGGCTGCTTATGGAAGCGATAGTGGAAGTGGAAGCGACGATGAAGATAGTGCGGAAGATGAGGAAGCGAGAAAAGTCAGAGATGAAATGAGGCAGGAGAAGAGGCGGGAGAGGGAAAGAGACATGAGAATGAGTAATATGGGTACTGAACAAAGAGCGAAGCAGTTGGCCAGGTATGCCGCGGTTCCATAAGGCTTTCGTTTACTCACTCAGAATACTCAAGGCAACAACACCGAGACATTTCAGAGAAAATTGCTCTCGGTCTAGCTAAACCAACCCTTTCTAAAGAATCTATGCTCGATTCCCGGCTATTCAATCAAGAGTCACTCTCCAACTCTTTTGGCGACGAGGAGTCTTACAGCTTGTACGATCGCCCGCTGTTTCATGGATCATCCGCCGCTGCCGCGATATACAAGGCCCGTGGCAATATAGCAGAAGGAAACGAGGAGTCCTTCGGTGGAGGCACGGAAGAGGGCATCGGAAAGGCCTTGGGTAACGATAGGTTTGGCTTGGGAGAGGCCCGCGTTGGCTTCGAAGGCGCACAAGAACAAGAGATCCGCGAAGGGCCCGTGCAATTCGAGAAGGACACGGGGGACGTGTTTGGTCTCAATCAATTTTTGGATGAGGCAAAGAGCGGTAGAAAGAGAGGGTTGGACACGGAAGCGTGAGTGCAGTTAGTGTCGCTACTTGGTTGATTTACCGAAACATTGCCCACCTCATCAGGAGTGGGTCTCGCAAGCGCCAACAACTGGATAAGGCAGGGGAGAGAGATTAATTGATCAGGTCTTCGACACCTGTATGATTATGCTACACGTTTAGAGATTTATCCGTCAGTACAGCTTTCCGACTGAGTGTATTGTTTCAGCTTTTCAAAATGGCATCGCTCGTAAGCCATGCCGCTCTAGTTTATCTCACATTGACTTCCTTCTTGGCAAACTAACCCTTATTTTTTGCATATTAGATCATAGCTCGATCACAATAAGCTTGTTCTTTATAAATGACAGTCAGACGGGCAATCAGACCATTGCCATACGCTGTCGTGATTATGAACTAATCGGAATTAGACCAGGTACAATGCTAGTAAACAATCCACGGTTGTAGTCGATATAAGGTAGCCGGCTCAAGTCTATACTCTGTGCTTTCGGTGTGCTGAGCTGTGCGGAGAGGGTGATACATTGAAGTTTATCGTGGTGACCAGGATGCTTGAAGACATTCAGTGATCCATTGTGCTCTATAGTACGTATAATATATATGATTCTCGATCATCTGTACTATATCTCCCGATCATTCGAATCGGACCATGCTGGTCATCATCCAATGTGGCATGGTCGGATGGTCAGGTGTAATGCATCGTATAGATGGATCTGCAAGAGACCGAATTACGAAAGTTATCAAGCCAAATGTGAGTTTTGATGGGTTTTGTTGCACGTCCGGTGGCCACCTGAGGCCCACTCTACCCGGACGTGGTTAGTAGTACTAGCACTAAAGGCTTATTGCTGCGTGACCAAGGCCAGGCATCTTCAACATTGCTAAAATGCCCTCCCACATTACATTTTGGTCCCCGACATCTCGCGTCATCACCGACCCAGCACAACCTTTAGCCACGACTCCAATCCAGCTCCGAATTCTGTAAAACGAGGTGCGTTTTGAAGCTACGGGTCAGGACATCTCGGGAAAATTGTCAGGTCAATGAATTTCTCATGATACCGTTTATTATTTTTAATTTAGTCACCTCCCTTCTCTTGCCCCTTCGTTGGGAGGGTTTCCAGTGACACGCATGATTCACCCGTAAATACAATGTCTCAGAGATAATATTAATGTCCTTAAAGTCTATTCTATGTGTATTTAAGGGCCACCTAAGGGACACATCAAAACATGTTCATTTCTGTGGATGAAGGCAACGCCCCCATTCGATCGCTTTGTGCCTGCCAATTTCCTCCTCTTTTCTCTTGGACCCCCTGCCATCCTCTCTATCTGTGGTGACTCCTCAACTGGGCATGCTAGCAGCTGAAAATGGTGTTGAGCCGGCCCTAGGTGTTAATCGCTCCACTTGTTCATGAATCTGAATTCCCAATCCTGCGGCGTCCCTAAAGCTCGTGTCTAAGGGGGGAGCCACATCCACGCGGTATCCAGTGGGTAAATAGCCTGGGTATCTTTCCTCCTGCCGTCTCCAGAACTGGGGACATTGCGCCTCTCATAGTCGCCGTTCCTGCTACCAACCTAGTATCTGTGGTCTGTGCTGTGCCTGCACTCATATTAACTGCTTCTACGGTCGTCCCTGAGACGCTAGTACCTTCTGTGCCTGCTGCCACATTTACGCTAATTGTGCCCGGCGCTGCCCCGTCAGGAGTAATAGCCACTATTGCTGCCTCGGTCACGCTTGTTGTGTTTACCGCACAACGGCATGCTGTCTACCATATCCGTTAATTTTCACATTCAATGCAAAACACGATGAAGCTTGTTACCTGTCGAAGTGGGCCGGGGAACCTTTAAATTGGTGGCAATTCCAGATTCAAGTCTGGAATCCGGTGTGAGGCTTGGGAATCAAAGATCTCTTGCGGTGTCAGTATCATGTGTCTCAGCATGGCCTTCCAAGCATGTTCTTGAGAGGAGTCATCATGGAATAACAGGCCCTGGTCCGCGAGTTCAAAAGCATTTTCACCAGATATCCCCAGAGCACAGCCGACCACACAGTAACCCAGGATAGCAAAGCCGGGACCGTATGCCAAATTACTTTCATTGAGAGCATCTTGGAAGATCATATGTTGTCGTAGCAAATCCACAAGCTCTGGCGCACACTGAGGTACTTATCTATAGCATCCAGTAGATGTGTGTGACTAGGGATGGGCACCGTACCGTATCGTACGGTGACCCGTAAGACGACGGTCCACTGACGGTTACGTCCCGTCACCGTCAGCCACCCGTCATGTATGATTTTGAGGCTCTTACGGTTACGGTACGGGCGGAAAACAGCCGTATACGGTATATACAGCATCTTCAAAATGGTAAGGAAGAACATACATACAGTAATATTATTTTATGCTATTCTACCATAGTCTGCATCAATACTTACATCCGCGTTCAACGATTC
>QFFB01008048.1:0-10952 GCA_003316465.1 Ramaria cf. rubripermanens
AACTTAGACAAGGGCGTATTTAGGTGGTCTAATCATAGCCATAGAGCTTTCATGTTGGATTGGTCCTTCCCCTTCCACGTCGTCCGGGGGAGCTTTAAGCGAGATTTCGACAATTTAGCCTTGACTTCAGATTGCTCTAGTCGAGGTACGTAGTTGTGTCAACGGATACGTATTACTTGCGCAGCAGAAGTTTGTGGTACATTTTGCGTATGATGATGATGATAATAACTTGAACAACATAAACAACGACTCGAGTTTTAGCAGTGTCTTTAGACTGGCACATGGTCCAAACGCACAAAAATACAATCCGCGCCAACTCTGGGAATTTTTGATCATGGAAAGGACAGTATTATTTTATGGGCAAATCAACCGTGCGGGAGATCTAGCTCCAAAATACCTTACAAAGTGGAATGCCTATAATTGGGAGGTTCTGTTGGAATTAGCTCGGGACTCGAGGTAAGACAACGGCAGAGGGTTGTGTTTACTGAGCGGTGTAGTAGCTCTAAAGTAAACGCTGTGGCTCCGATTCATATACCTACGATAATGACTAAGCAACAGTGTACAGGTTCCTGGTCAGCGGGAAACTGCACTTTGAAGCGCTGAACAGCTTCTTCGGTCGCCAAATTCCCGTTCCTCAACTTGTTGTCAGAGTCTGCAGCAAGTAACAGAACAAGAACACAGCAAGAAAATTATTCGGATGATCCATTTAATAATTTCTGTTATGAATCCTTATCAGTGAAGCAACGTAAAATCACAGGGTATAGCGACTTTAGATTCTCGCGTAGATTAGACATGCTGAAAGATCGGAAACCTCATATCCGAAGTAATCTATCCATGTAGTACCGATTTGATGCCAGGGATCATCGATACTTATCGACAGAACATAGTATATTGGACGGTTTAGTCTCCTACTATGGATATGACCTTGTGCAGTAATGGTAAAGCTATAAAGGGTAAAGTAAATGGATCAAGGGGTTCTTTGATGCATGAACCGTGGATTCATAAATCCATGTAACATTGCTTGTGCCTCGTCGAGATCATCAAGTACCACCCCAGAAGGTCCGATGCTTATTGTTGGGACAAGATTAGACTTTGGAGCCCACAAACACCCACACGCCAAGTCCACTACCCTCTCTCTGCCTCTCGCGTCCCCTTGGCTCAGAGATTACTATGGCGAACAATCGTGGCATTTACGACCACAGACATTTCTTACATTATCCAGATAAGGATCCGTTTTCCGATGCCGCGCAGAGACGCCTGGACGACCTCGTTAAGGATTTTCTCAACACTGGCATTGCGTTTGTTAACGGTGCTGGCGTCCGAAGCATCAATACTGAGGGTCCGCAAGGAAGGGTCGATCTCTTCAATCGTGACTTCGACGATGCAACCCACCGGGAGTATGAAGCTTTAGGCGACGCGACGGCGAACATACTTGAAGATGAGGAAGATGAGGACTTTGAAAGCGAGCTCCCTAAGATGGATAAAGGAAAGGGGCGTGATGAACGTGAAGGTCCCGGTCTGCAAGGGCTGTGGAACAGTACTGGTCGGTTTTCGCCTGGCCCTTCCCTTGCACGCGCTAGCATGGATGATGCCACCAGCTTGTTGAGCGGCAGTGACTCTCAGGATCTCGAAGCAAGCAATGGGGAACATGAAGACAGAGATGGTTTCTTCGAGGAAGCCTATGAATTTGGAGGATTTGACGATGTCGCAGAGGGTGATGGTAGGTACCTTTGCATAGTCACGAAGCGGATAGTAACAAATCTCTTATGGATGCAGAAGAGGAGGATGGGCCAGAAAAAAACGAATTTGAACTAGGCCAAAGTCGTTCGCCTAGCTCCGAGCAAGAAATTATCTACATTGGCGATTCTGACGAGGAAGATGAACCCCAGGAGATAATATCTGATGCGGAACCTGACCATTCCTTTGAGGATAACCGTGAATGGACACGCAGGGCTATACGAGATGATGATAATGAACCAAACGCAAACTGGGGTTCGGGCTCCGAATTTGACGAGGAGACAGACGGACCGGAGTTAGTCAACTCATGGCATTACAGCCCTGAACTTCAGGACGAGGGCGATAGTGCACATGAACCTGAGTGGCAACAAAGCCAGGGGAAAGAATCGGACGACGAAGGAGGTTTTATCGCAGGTCTCGAAGGGGATGAAGCCGCCGGCACCCAAGAAGGACATCCTCACATAGGTCAACGTACGATATATTCCTATTGTAGCTCATGTGATTACTTACCATGCGATTTACGTGGATCCATTTTACAGCGAGACGTTTCTTCGCGCCTACGCCGCTTGTCGATCCTTGGGCAGCTTTCTCTAATACAGCCGTCAAAACAGGGACAACGGTGCTTTCTCCCGCCATTTGGGGTGATCAGGACCTTCAAGAACACGGGGATGAGCATATGGAAAGACAAGACGACGTTGGTGGCACAGGATATATTCAAACGGCTTCACTCAAGTCCGTGCAGAATTTGGAACCTGAATTCATTGACGATACTGAAGCAACTGAGTTGGGGCCACCTCCAGAGTTGCAGTCGCCTGATCGCACAGATACTTCTTCGTTTACACCAGGCAATGCTAATCCGACCGGGATGTCATATCTCCAACCGATCCCCGACCCAGATGTGGTTTCGTTGGAGCGAAATTTGCAAAGTGTTGAGCCTTCCTATGTCTCGTCCGGTGACAGTCTTATGAATGGCGGCCAAGCGGTCGACATCCCACATCTTGGCTCAGCTACACAATCAGCTGTATCCCAGGGCCAAGATTATTTCCTTTCTTCCCTGACATCCCCAGAGCTGCATCTGGATGTTGGCGTTCCAGTGCCTTCGAGCCTTAATATTTCTCAGGTAGTCTCGATGGCATCCAGCAATACGGATCACCATGCAAATCATAGCTTAGAAGCTCCAGAGTCCGCACCGCCGGCCTTTATTCCGGAACCAGTGGGTGAGTCCGCTGTCGAAGAAGACGCTCCTATTGTGTATGTAGATCATTCTGCGGCTACTATACCTCCAACCTAACGTTCTTAATCTACAGAACCCAAAGTGACGCTCGGGCCCCAGTGATCACGCTGGACCTTCTTAAACAATCACGTGGTTCTTGTCACTTTCTCAGCTTCCTATATGCTATTGATTGGCTGATGTCGACTTTTCATGGACAGGTTCGGAAGAAAACCAAAGTCCATCTCCGCCTGCCTTACCTGCTGAGTCCGTACCGGCGGAGTTAAAGCCTGTGCAAGCATGTAAGACTTTTGGTTGTTATTTCCCGAGGCTCTTGACAATTTATACCATGTAGCCCCCACCGCGCCTGCTGATAGTTTTACCTCCCAACCGTTCGAGCTATACACGCTTAGCAGTCCATTCGCAGAGGAAGACAACAACGAAGACCTGTCCTCTAAACTAGTTCTTCTACATCCGGCTGTCTTTGACGACCCAGAACCTACCTGCACGCCCGAGCATACCGAAGGACAATCACACAGCCCTTTACCTGCCCTGATATCCGACCATGCAGACATTGATATCGAAGTGTTTGGTGGGGTGGGTTGCATGACAAGTGGCGGAGCCATCGTCACAGAGGTCATATCAGAACATGGGGAAGAGGTCCCGCATGACACACAAGATGTCGCGCAGACAATAGAGATCGCGGAGATCGGAGAGTCACACCCAGGAGATATTGCTCTCTCAGAATATATGGTATCTGAAGCCATTTCGGAAGTCAGTCAAATCAGAACCGGAACGGCGTCACCATATGTTACACTGGGCGACAGTGCACAAGGATGTAGTTCTGTAGACCTTTTACCGACAAGATCGGCTCCTGCAATCTCAGTGGGCAGTAATACGCCCCCGCTTTCTCCGGCTGCTACTGTGACCAATAGCTCATCGGCTGCTGATCCCTCCATCGCTACCTCTGATCTATCTACTGTCAACCAGGCCTCAGTCTCCGTGGTCACTTCAACAGGTTCCCCGCCGCCCATCCACTTTCCGCGTCTCTCTACTACATATGCCGATATTCGACATCCGCTCCCACATCTTGGGTATGGATCAGAAGATGAACTCAATGGTGGAGATGGGGTATCTGTCCTTCCCGATCCCCGTCTTCCCCCTGAACCTACACATCTTAGCATCCCTGTTGGAGTTGTGGGAAGGAGTCTCAGGGAGGACAAGGAAGAGCGAGCAGAAAGCATGAAGGTCGAGCCACCCAGGAGCGAATCTGAAGGTGGTAGTCTCATTGCTGAGGGTCGTACCACACTTGATGCCGGAGGGACCTCACCGTTGGAGGGTGTGCTTCGAGGTGGCCCAGAGAACGTAATAGCGCGCGAGAGTTTGGCACAAATCGCCGGAAAGAAGGTTGCCTCAGGGAGTCCTGAGGATCAAATGGCGACTGCAACAAATGTTGCCGATAAAGTGGCGGAAGAACAGAATGACGAGGCATCTGACGATTTGGTCTACCCCGATTCAGCTTCTGACCGTCTGAGCAAGCAGGACGGTGAGGAAAGAACATCACTACCACTTCCTGAGCGTCGCATCAGTCCCGCCACCGAGGAACGCAACATGTCGCAATCACCTCTTCAGTCTCCAGGAACCTCTCATCCCTTGTTTGATATCCTGAGTAAGAGCCCCGAGGATGGCGTTACAGTAGTCGTCCAGGATACCGAAGTTTTTCCGACACCTTCCTCAGAGGATGTTACAAATAACGAGGTGAACGGTCATTACACAGTCCTGAACACGTGCGGTTATTCATCCCATGTTACGGGAACGAAATACTGATCCCCAAGTTTGCAGAGGGATGAAAACCTCGTGTCATAAGCAAAACGGAACTGAAGGGGGGGAGTGAGTACTCCGCCAGCTTTCCATTCAGCTGACTTCAGCTTTATCTTTCACTTCGTAGGTTTTCACATTCACATTCCCCAACGGCCGAAGGCCCGAACGCTTCCGATGCCGTTGATACCATGATGTCGCCTTCCATACCCTTGGGACGCGAGAGTGACATGCCTGCAAAGTCAGAAGGCGAATCTCAAGGGTCTGCCAAAGGTAAAGGTAGGACAAAAGCTGTTGATCGTCGAAGAGTGTCACCCCCACCCCCAGCCAAATCGATTATCCATGTTCATTCGAAGCACAGTGCGGCTTCACGGAAACGCCCCCGTCCTTCTGAGACGTCTTTTGAGCCATCAAAACATCCTCGATTAACTCAGTCTGCTACTGCCACTCAGTCCGGGTCGTTCAGTGGGGACACGAGTTCTACTTCAGGAGCATTTGATGACAAAAGCGACGTATCTTCCGTTGCATCCAGCTCGAGCGCCGTCTCGCGGCTTCTAGTCCAGCGAGGGACGCCTTCTTCTCGTTCTTCATTTAGCCGATCGCCTTCAATCAAATCTCAGTTGTCACCGACCAGTGCGGATCAATCTCTTGCAATGCGGTCGCCTATCCGAAAATACGTCCCTCATAACCACAATCATCATCCTTCAGCCACTCCGCGGTCGAGACACGCTTCCGTAGAGCGGACGACTCAAGTGCACCTCAAAGCATCGGTTTCACCCAGTCCCACTTCACATTCGTCTCAGCCATTGTCAACCCATAAGACGCGAGCTAGTTGCACAGATCACAAGATTTCCGTCCCTGGGCCTGACGGTCTACTCTACTTCTTGGTTCCGAGATGTTCGCTGTTGGATCCTGAAGTCGAGAAGAAAGATATCAACATTGTGGATTGTGGTGTCGCAACTGAAGATGAAGTCGATCGTGCCATCGGTGATTTGGAGGCGATCCATCTAGACTCGGCCACATTGGGAGTGATTCGACAGCTGGCAGGGATACAGTTGATGAGGGAGGGCCAGGTTGGATATCTTCCACGGCCTGGAGAAACTTTTCGGCATCGGGCCAAGCCTGGGCGCCCCCAAGTTCACCACACATCCCCGACCCAAGATGGAGCTCATAGGGTACATCTCAGCGTACCATCTAGGCCAGGATCGTCTCATATGGCTTCATTGAGTCTCGACTCAACGCCATCGCCAGCCTCGACTTCTGGATCTTCCTTCTCGGACATGAGGAAGGAAAAAGATGGGCCGAGCAAACTTTCCACGGTTTCTCGGGTGAACGATGAAGCGTATGAGACCACTTCTGGGAACAAAGGTGCGAATGATGTTGAAGAGGGATCGCTTATCCCTCCGTCGCCTTCACCGAAGTCGACACGTTCTCCAAAAGTAATGGGGTCCAGAAGGCGTAAATTGAGGCCGGAAGATGCCGCTTATAACCCAGAGATAGAAGCAACTCAATCCAGTTCTGATGGTGATAACATGGGCGGAAAGAAGAGGAATAAACGTTCCTTCAAGCGCAAGACGAGCGATGTGTCCATCCAGGGTGACGGGACGTCCGGTAATCGGGGAACGCCTTCGCCTGAAAAGAAACGGAAACGTAAAGATATCGAGCAGCCGCACACGCTTGAGGGACCTCTGAACGGCACAACCGAAACTCGCCGCAAGAAAGCTAGACGGAAAAAGCTTGATGGTGGACATGCAGAGGACAATGTACCTACAGCCAACTGAACTGATTTTTGGTTGCCTTGTCATTATGCCAATTTTTAGTTGGCTCCAGCTATTACTGTGCTGGCATTCCTATAATTATTTGGTAGACATGAATTACAACTTTGGACTTGCCAATGGTATGGTTTGGACACAATGGATATGCAAAATGATACTAAATCAAGTTGCTTGCCGACCAATCTATTCCTGGTCAAATAAAGCCTAGAGACCAAAGGCGTATTATGACCGTTGGTTGAACACCGCCCAATATTCATCACAATAAATCGACAATGGATCCAAGACGTAGCCCGAATGCAAGCTACAGGCTTAATACAGGGTAGTACTTGCAATCTTGTCCCCTGTAGCAGCGGTGCAGTGGTACGACATTATGGTCTTTGGCGCATCTACTATAGGTTCGGCCATCTTGCGCCAGAAGATAAATCAGCATCGAAGTTCTTGGGGGATTTAATATCCCGGGGACCCTCTTTATCGGAGACGACCTATGTATCAGGAGAATGTGGATCAAGCACCGCAACTATCATGTAATGTCCGGTAACTGACTTACTTCTTTAAGAATCCCTCCTCCACTCTTCTGGGAACCGGTGCCAAACGACCTTGGTGGACAATTCCCCAGACAACCGGCTGAACGACATGGTGAAGATATGAAGTTCAAGTGCATTTTCCGAAGAATCCACCACCATTCGGCGTAATAGAATGTCCTCGTCAGGACAGATACCACGGAAGCGAACCTCGATGCCAGTAATGGACTGGAAGTAAGCTAGAATCCTTAGGATCAGAGAAGTGAATTCCTCCATCGCCTCAGTCGCCTGCATAGAACACTAAGCATCCCAACAAAGTAGTACAGTAGGTATCCTGACCTCGTTTGAGAAAATATCATATGTCCTACACTCAATGGTTAACTGCTGAAGCCCAGGTACCAGCGACGCAATGCGGGCCACACCCCGTGAAGTCAGAAAAGTTTCAGAGATTGACAAGGTAGTTACTGCAGATGATGACTGCGATAACCAACCGGTTTCCCTAGTATCAGTATCAGTGAAGTCCCAGATATCAATGTCGGTGACTGGTCGATATGGTACCAGCATTCTGAGCCATGCCGGATCTGCAGAAATCTGTTTGAGATTTGGCAAGCATGACTGATCGATTAGGCATGGGGCATGGCGGGTGTGCATGGAGGACAGGGTAACGTCGGTCAGCTGAGCCTGTCGTTTAAAGAACTGGGCGAGATGGTGATCACAAGACAGGTTGCACAACATGGATCGAAGCTCGGGGAAGTTGGATCCGTCTAAAATCCATGCCATTGGCCCTCCAAAGTGAATACGAAGGGTGCGAAGGCCAGTCATCTTACGGAGGGCAGTGCGCATGTGTAGGAGCTCCCGAGCATCTCGAGGTTTCCAGCCCGGCTTTTTGCTTGTTTCAAAATGTCGCACATGGGCAGCTAGCCTTTCGGACGCAAGGGACATTAATACTCTGGACACGGCCGGAAGAGGCATCACTATACGACGGTACAGCACTGACTCTGATGCTTCCCTGAAAACTCGGTTGACACGACAAAGTGTGGCGAGTCCCGCGTTGTCCTGGTCCATATGTTCCAGTATAGCGTACAGGATGTCGACCGACAGTCTACAGGCCATGTTCAAGGTTACTTACTGTAGGTAGTCCTATTACGTAATGTCGGCTTCAAAGATCGTTTTCCCTCTGAAGGGTTGGTCGGTGCATGCCTACTAGGAAACTTGCTTGTACTCTCTTATTTCTGCTCGACGCGACCCTGGTACGAATATATCGCGATAGTATTATGGCGCGCAAGGCACGGTCCTTACCAACTGAAAGGTCTCAGCTCAATGACTAATAGTACTTTGTCACTTGACTTCCGGGCATATCTACGCTCCTGCTCCAGGCCTCATCGAGGACCAATTGTTCTGCTGTCCTGGCAAGACCCCATTCGATGGCCAGCGTCTTTTATAATCAAAATCGAGCAGTACGCCTCCGCATCTTCACCGGTTCGTAGGCCTTTCAGCGTCCGGACACTCTTTACCGTCAGTCATCGAAAGTGACTCGACGAGTCACTAGTCACGGTGCAGTTCGGTACGGTGTAGTACCGATCCGTGCCGAAAGATTCTCGCAGAAGCATTAGTACCATGCGCGCCTGGCCAGATGACTATGGAGAGTATATAAGACAACAGGAGCTCGCGGGCTGATGCCTGGACGTTGGATCTGTTTCTTTCCAAATGGCTCTACACGCTTTGAAGTTTATCAGTTTGGCCGCTTTGTCTGCCACAGCTCTTGCAGCTGACTATGTGAGTTCAACTCCAAATCAATGTCCTTGGTGGCAGCTCAAACAGTTGCTATAGCCGTTCAACTTAACGACCCTTTCTTCGCCAGATGGCTCTATTAACGCTAGCTTCGTACCAGTTGGGGCTACCCTTACTGAGCTCTGGGTCAAAGATAGAAATGGCATTGGGCGAGATGTTGTACTTGGCTACGACGACAATGTACGTTCATTCCATTTTTTATTAGAGGCAGTTTTAGAAATAGACATCATTGTATTCAGTCCAAATTGTTGACTGATCCCGCCCATCCGGTCTTCAACGCGATCGTCGGACGGTAAGAAAGATTACAATAAAAGCATGATGGTGGTAAAGTACTGATAATCACCGAAGCTATGCCAACCGTATAAAAAACGGTTCATACTGTCTCATTATGTTTCATAAAGTTTCTAAATTACTCCCTCAGGAACATTCTCAATACCCATCACCAAGTTTCCCCAGGCAAATGCATCTAATGTGTTCCATATTCCAACCAATGATCATAATGGGCAGGACACGTTAGTAACGTTCTTTGAGCTGTTAAGCCCTTAATACCCCTTGTTTGTGATAACTCACCTAGTCTTAGACTGCATGGCGGTATACTTGGGTGGGATAGAAGGTACACATATAATTCCGAGATATAAGCATCCCTCCGACCCCCCGAGTACCCAGGAACTGGACCGTTGTATCTCTGAATAAAACTAGTGTTACCTTCGCCCATGTTGACGCCGCAGACGAGGGGTTCCCCGGCACCGTAAAAGCTCAGGTGAGCGCTTATCTCAATTTAAATTGTAATGGCATTTTTCATAATATTTGCGTTATGCAAAGGTCACCCATTCCGTTTCTAACGGCGCTGTCCTTCACACAAGCCTCAAAGCGAGTGCCTCAGAGAAGACTCCTATCATGACCACTCAGCATATATACTGGTGCACTGCTTGATATATAATATATATTTTTGACTTATTGCTTCCTCTTTAGGAATCTTGATGCCTTCCAAGGTCCCCAGGGACAGGACATTCTGCACCACACCGTGCATATTGATGCTTCGCGTGTCCCTGCGGTGGATGGTGACGCGATCCCAACCGGTCCGTTCATCGACGTTGCTGGCAGCCCTCTCGACTTCCGTAGCCCGGAAGAGCTCGGCGCTCGGATCAATCAGACGTTCGGCCTCTGTGGCGTCGGTACGGCTTTGACAGTCGTTTACGGCCTATATCATCGCTCATCGTTAGATGCAGGCTGCACTGGCTATGATAATTGTTTTATATACGACTGCAATGAAAGCAAGAAGCCGGGGGTTTCACTTTGGAGCGACGCATCTGGCATTCGATTAGATATGACAACTAACCAGCCTGCCGTTCAGATGTACACTGCTAACTTCCTTGCCACGCCTCGAAAGGCAGTCCATGGAGGTCCGTCCTTGAACTACACGACTTGGTCTGCAGTTGCGATCGAACAAATGGGTATGTTTTCTTTAAGTTGTCACAAAAGAAGCTATTAACCGAGTTCTTAACTTCTGAAGGTTATCTAGATGCCATAAATACCCCAGAATGGCATGTGGATCAGATCTATTATCCTGGCAAGGATTTCGAGTGGTCTGCAACGTACAAGTTCTCGACGGTTTACTAAGTCTTATGGGTGTAATGTTTTGGTAGCAGTGTGCAAACATATATCCTTTGCCCCTGAGCTGGGTAACTGAATCCAGACATACTTCCAAGTTTAATTTGCATGAGTGGATCTGTCAGTGTGAGTGAGCACTAAGGCGATAGAAAATCCAGGGAAGATGTGCATGACTGGCGAGGCAACACTGCACGCATGTCCCACAACGAACCTATCATGCCAATAAGATGAGAGACTGGTTCGATTCTAGATTACTTACCGTCTCCTGCGGAGGGCTGCCACGCGATCAAAGTAAGTTACCGGCCATAAAGGTATTATTTCCAAACCATTTTGAAAAAAAAGTGACGCGAAAGGCATACGCTAGAGACATAGCTGCAGAGGCTATTTTTACCCCACCATCCTTCGTGAAGGTGGCCTACAACAAAATCCAAAAGCAATATCAAAAGGGGGTTGGCTCTAAATACAATACTGGCAATAACCTTCACTGAG
>QFFB01008051.1:735-13430 GCA_003316465.1 Ramaria cf. rubripermanens
CCTGTCAATGTTATTACCGACCACAAGAACCTCAAATACTTTTCAACTACAAAATTATTAAAATGTCAACAAGCTCACTGGTCCAAATACCTTGCTCAGTTTAACCTCACAATCCACTTTAGACCCAGTTGTCTCGGCACCAAGCCTGACTCGCTTACTAGACATTGGGATGACTACCTTAAACAGGGGAATAGCAACTACACCACCATTAACCCTCAAAACTTACAGCCAGTGTATACTCAACACCAGCTGGCTTCATCCCTTCAAGCTACTAATCTAGCCCCTACTATTCTACGAGCAGCCACCTTACTTGATACCGAGAATATCCAAACCGACATCCTTGCAGCCCTCGCTTCAGATGCAGTAGCCAAGTTACAGCTTGGGTCAACCTCGGACCCAAGATAAACTACCAACTCTGAGGGTTTGCTTTTGCTTGACAACCAAACTTACGTTCCTGAGGCCTTATACTTATGACTTCGCATACTGCAATACAACCATGACCACCCACTCTCAGGTCACTTTGGGGTCAACAAGACCTTGGAATTGATCTGGTGAGACTATACTTGGCCAGGGATCAGATCCTTTGTCAAGGAGTATTGCAAGATGTGCACCACTTGTATGCATAGCAAGCCTCAACATCACAAGCCTTATGGCTTACTCAAACAATTGCCTGTGCCTGAGAAACATTGCAATTCCATTTCCATGAACTTCATTGAGCAGCTCCCCACTTCGTCCAGCTTCACTGCTATCCTAGTGATCATTGATCATTTCACTAAGCAGGTTATATTCATCCCTACGACCAACACCATAACCTTGCAAGAACTCACTCAACTTTTCATCCTCCATGTCTTCTCCAAGCATGGAGTCCCTGAGCATGTAACCTTGGACAGGGGTTCCAAGTTCATTTCGCATTTTTGGCAATACTTAGGCAAGGCTCTGGATATGAGATTGAATTTCACCTCAGGTTATCATCCCAAGGGTAATGGACAGACCGAGCATGATGGACTGTTAGATCCCTGAGATCTAACACCAAAGCTCCGAACCTTCAGACCTCTGAACTCCGAAGTAACTATTACGTTCCATTTTAGTTCTCATTGTTTACCTCTCAAAGTATAATTCTCATTCATGACCCAAAGTAGAATACTTGTACCTCCCTCAATCCAAACCTCCAACCCTATTCCAAACTCCGCTTGTTATACGCCCCTTATATCCTTCTTATTATACGTTCTAAGGATACAATTAGCTTATGAGGTATTAATAGTCCTCCAAACTTGTATCCAGTTCTTTAGTTCGAATATCGACTTAACTCCACATTACAAACCTCCAGTCTCCTCGCATCACTACCTCCATAGTTAGATACTATTAGTAATAACTCCAAGTCCAAACCTCCAGACCACCTCCAATACTCCGACCTCCAAAATTAGGGACCGAACGATAGTAGGTGGCGCAACCCATAAGTTGAAGCCAAGTCCCTACCCCCCTCATACACTTTCAAAGTCTCTGACCTCTGAAGTTCCGGGTAACATCCATGAACTTAACATGGACAGACCGAGCATGATGGACAGACCGAGCATGATGGACAGACCGAGCATGATGGACAGACCGAGCATGATGGACAGACCGAGCATGATGGACAGACCGAGCATGATGGACAGACCGAGCATGCTAATCAAATTCTAGAACAGTACCTCTGAGTCTATTGCAACTATCAACAGGACAACTGAGCCTCCCTCTTACCCATTGCCAAGTTCACCTACAACAACACTCCTAGAATGACCACCGGCATATCACCCTTCTTCGCCAACAAGGGTTACCACCCACACCTCACAGTCTACCCCAAGCATGACCTTGCCTTGGCCCATGCCCAAGACTTCATAGTTGACCTAGACGAGCTGCACCAGGAACTTCACCAAACCATAACTGAGGCTCAACAAGCTTACCAAGCTTCGGCTGATGTTAAGCAACTACCCACTCCCAAGTTCCTGATAGGATCCTTTGCATTCATCAAAGCACAATACTTCAAGACTACTCGGCCAACTAAGAAGCTTGCTGAGAAGTTCTTGGGTCCTTTTGAAATTATTGCCTGTCAGGGGACAACCTCTAGGTAGTCCCTCCCTCTTTCTTTCCTTCTTTAGTTTCCCTTTCATTCCCTATGTCTGCTTCTCCCTAGTTGCACTTCCCTGATTGCTGTTACCATCACAGTCACCCTAACTATATAGGTAGTTGCTTAGGTAAGGGATCTCCAGCCTTTTCTCTTCTGGACCTCCCTCACCAGTCCTGTATGATTTCCACAGGCTCCTGAGGTTGCCCTTACATTGCCTGAGCTGGTACTCACTCCTTTACTTTATGACTTCCAGACCACATGCAAGCTGTTCACCCCATATTCCATGTCTCCATGCTCAAGCCAGCCTCACCCAACACCATCCCAAACCAAGTCCAACCCACACCTCCCCCGGTAATTATCAACGGCAAACCCAAGTTCAAGGTTTCTGAGATCCTCAACTCAAAAATTGATAACCACAGGAAAAGCTGCAAGTTGTTATATCTTGTACGTGTTAAGTTCACGGATGTTACCCGGAACTTCAGAGGTCAGAGACTTGGAGGTCGGAGACTTGGAGGTCGGACTTCAAAGCAATACGAGGGGGTAGGGACTTGGCTTCAACTTATAGGTTGCGCCACCTACTATCATTCGGTCCCTAATTTCGGAGATCGGAATATCGGAGGTAGTCCAGAGGTTCAGACTCGGAGTTATCACTATTAGTATCTAACTACGGGGATAGTGATGTGAGAAGACTGGAGGTGGTAATAAGGAAATAAGTCGATATTCAAACTAAAGAACTGGATACAAGATTGAAGGACTATTAATACCTCATAAACTAATTGTATCCTAAGAACATATAACAAGAAGGATATAAGAGGCGTATAACAAGCGGAGTTTGGAATAGGTTCAGAGGTTTGGATTGAGTGAGGTACAAGTAGTCCACTTTGGGTCATGAACAAGGATTATACTTTAAGAGGCAAACAACAAGAACTAAAACGGAACATAATAGTTACTTCGGGGTTTGGAGGTCTAAAAGTTTGGAGTCTCAGTGTTAGATCTCAGGGATCTAACAGTACGCTAGACTGGTTACGAAGGTACTGACAAAGAAACCTCATGGATCCTCACTTCCAAGCTTGACCACATAGCAGAACTAGTACTTGATTTCCATAGGGCTTACCCAGCTAAGCCTGGACCCTTGGCTGACTTGTAATGTCTTATCTCTATGACCCAAGGTAGCTTACTTGTCTCAGAAAAATCAAAGAAAGCCAAGAAGACCATTTTCTTTTTACAAGTTCCCTTACTATTTACTATAAGTCCTCATCTTCATCCAAGTTTACTGCCATCCTTAGCAGTTTTTGATAGTTAATTTACTTCCTCACCCTCAAGAATCCCTCATCTGCTGTCCTCCTCAGCCGTTTACTTTCCTTGACCTCCTCAGTTAGCCTATCTAGCTTGTATCCCAGCCCCTTGACCACCTCTATTAGCTCCCTCCTTTCCTCCTTTCTTTCCACTTTCCTTTCTGCCTTACCATTCTTTACCCTCTCCATCCGACTCAGCCCCTTCACCCAAACCTCCACAACCTCAGCCTCCTTGGCCAAGCTCGCTCCCCATGCTTCCAATTTCTGAGTTCGCTCCTCCTCCTTACCGTCACCCAGTCTTCCTCGCTACCCCCCACAACTCACTTCAACTTCAGCTTCTTCCTTGGCCGAACCATGATCTCGACCTCCACCTCGCTAGGCTCACTCGCCTCTTTGCTTTGCTTCTACTTCTCCTTACCTGACTCCTCAGCTCCATCCTCGCCCAAGCCTTGGGCCTTCTCCTTACCCTTGCCCCCAGACTTGCCTTAGCGATGGTGCTGGGCTATGGAGCATGCGACTGAATGCATCTTGCACCAGACACAAGCCTCCAGGTCAACATCTCCGTGGTTGGAGACAATGTACTGGAGGCAAGAATCCCCCCTGCTTCTTGCAGGTAGCACACCTGTGCTCAGCCATGCATCCTACACCCCATTCCATGACCGCGTCCTCAGCCTGGCTTGCACTCCAAAAAGCGATAGAGCCAGCCCCAGCATGTGGATGGTATACCATCTGCAGCCGGGTATACTACCCAAGTCGTCAGCAAGGTTCCCCAAACTCAAGCAAAGTCTGAACTCACATTTTTGCCAATGAACCCTTCGACCCATGGCTTGCGCATGTCGATACCCAAGGTGTCCTGCATGTTCACCCCAGGGCCAAACCTCAGCCAACATTGTTGCGACCTGTGTGGGCATGGTCACCTGCATATTGTCCTTGTCCTCATTGATGGCGGCAGGCTCAGGGCGAGTGACATGGAGTAGAGAGGGGGAGATGCAGGGAGCTGACATTTGTTCTATTCTGAGGGTGGGGGATGTGTCTACTACACTGGATCCACCAGCCCGTTCTCCAAGCTTTTAACTAACCTTTGTCATGAGCTGACTCATCAAAGGTGAACTCAAAAAACTTCAGTCCAAATCACTCTGACTCCCAAAAGGCTAACTCTCACCTCAGAGCTGACGTTGAATAGCCATAAGAGGCTAACTCAACTACTCTATTGCAGCCTCAAGGGCCTCGGCCTTAAGGGGGGAATACTGTTACAATCCAGTTCCTCACAGATCTCTGGTGACCATATCCAGTAACTAACCCCGTCCCAAGCCCATACCCCAAGCCTGACCTTATCTGAGCCCATCCTGAAGTAGTCCAAGCCCAAGCCCAACCCCTGTTCACTATACCCCTTTTCCCCAAACCCCATTTCTTATCCATCCCTGAGCTTCATTATGATCCCCTTAGCTATGTTGTCTAATCCTGCTTCTCTGATATCTGTATATAAGTCTTGTTATGTATGTACTTTGCTCTTCAGTCAGAAATTGAATTAAATACCCTTCAAATCCTTTACTAGTTTCTCACTCTGCTCCCTCTTAGTCCTTCCACTCCTCTTGTCCAACCTCGCTCCAAAATTGAGGGCACATGCACTAGTGGATGGTGCAGCACATAAGCTGAAGCCAAGCCCTTACTGATCACCCTCAGCCAAGCTCACTCCAAGCTCACTCTGAGGTCCCATGTGTAGACCCCAGTCTTAATACCTTTCTGACTTGTAAGATTCCTGCCACAAGTATAAAGGCTAGGATTATTTCTCTCTTGCCTTCTATTCTACTGCTTCAGACAACATCCTATTCTATCATAACTACACTACCTATCAACACTTCCCCCTATCATATAAATCCATCAATGCTTGACCTTGCTTTTCTTTTACAAGTTCCACTCCTTATTCCAGAATGCCACTGGGACACCATCAGTGTACTTCATTGTCAAACTTCTGGAGTCTCATGGCTACACAATCATGAACATCATGGACTTAGTAAGCCAGGTGGGTGTCTCACTTCATTCCAATGTACATGATAATCACTGCCCTTGGTATGGCCCACTTGTTCCTCACACATGCCTGGAAGCTGCATGGACTTCCAAAGTAAGTTGTTTCCAACCAAGGTCTGTAGTTCACAGCAGAACTGACATGGGAGCTTTACCACTGTCTCAGCATAAAGCTGGCTGCCACTATGGCGTACCATCCACAGGGTGGCAGGCAGACGGAATGAGTAAACCAGGAGCTGGAACAGTATCTCTGCCTCTTTGTCAACAAGAGGCAGGATGACTGGGACAAGCTGCTTCCACTGGCAGAATTCCAGTACAATAACCATGTACATTCCACCACACAGCAAACTCCCTTCATGCTTTACTCCAGAAGACACCCATGGATGAGCTTTGAGCCACACCAGGTGAAGTCCCAGTTGGAAACAGTCAATGAGTTCCAAGACCAAATGGACTTGACCCTCATAGAAGCCAAGTTAGCTCTCACAAAGGCCAAGGATGACATGGTGTAGTACTACAACCTGTTGGAATGTTATTGGAAGGACTCGAATGCATCTGTGCATTAAATTAAGCAAAGATCTGAAAGGGACTCAAAGTGACTGGGTAGAAACTGATGCTATTTGCTATAGACTACATGAATATTTATACTACTGTAGCTAGGAAACAGCATGGAGTATCAGATCAAGGATGTACTCAGAGGGTCTGGTGACATGCCCATGGCTATACTGAGCTTAGGCACTCACCATCAGCAGTGTTCAAATCCCAATTTCACAACACAACCAGTGCCAAGTTCCAGCCCTGGAGTACCAGATTAGAGACAAGGTGTACTTGGATGCAAGTAACATCCACACTACATGCCCCTCACAGAAGCTTTCCCACCACTGCCTTGGTCCCTTCATGGTAGTGTAGAATGTCAGACAGAATGCATACTGCCTCCACCTTCCAGAACCCATGTCCCATCTCCACCCCATCTTCAATATGATAAAGCTGCTTCCAACTCCAGACAACACAATTCCAGGCCAGAAGGCTCAAATGCGGCCTCTACCAGAAAAAGTAGATGGAAAGGAGCATCATGTGGTGGAATGGATCCTAGACAGCTGATTCATGAGAAGCCACCTCCAGTTCCTTGTGAAATGGGAAGGATATGGGTACAAGGAAAATTCATGGGTTCCAGAGCAAGATGTTGCTGCCTCAGACAAACCCTGTGAGTTCTATCAGACACACCATGCCCCACTTCAGATTCATTCAATGGCCTTCCAATCCCTCATGTCCTGTGCTTCAAGGATGCATCACACTAGAGGGGGGATAATGTTAAGGGATGCCCCATTTCCCAGTTCTGTAATTCCAAAGTTTCAGAGTTCTGGAGTTCCAAACTCCACTTCACTTCCACTTCCAGAGCTGCCTCAGAATTGAAATGGCTCAGGTACAAGCATCTAGGGTCAGTTAGGCATCCACAGAGTGCAGGGTTGGTAGGTACCAAGCAATGGCCCTGATTGTAGTTGGATGTAGTATAATATGGGCTTACTGCCAGTGGGAGACCTTAGACTTTTCTCTTTGTTTTCCCCTCTATCAGATGAGATCCCCTTTATTGTATGTCTCATTGATTTGCAGATACTTTGGTTTTTCCATCTGTCAGTCTGTGTGATTGTGTGATCTCCACAGCACTCAAAAGTTTCCCTTACACATTCAGCATGGCCATGCATTGTTCTTGCATCCAGTCATACCTAGGCAACCTGTACACTGTGTATATACAGCTGGTGATGGCCATCACTGTCATATGGTCAGATCTGCCTCAACAGGCTTTGGTGTGGGTATGTGCCTGTAATGCAGGTGCTGTAAGGGCAACCCTCAGACCTATGGAGAATGTATCACAGCTAGCAGAGGGGAAATCCAAGTGTTATAATCACTACTAAAAACAATCTAAGGAGAGTCTTACCAAGCCGAGGGGAAATCCAAAGAGAAAAGGCTAAGGATCCCCAACTACTAGCAGATGATTATATACTACATACTACTGTGGATATGTCATGCACAGACCAACCTTTGTGGAGCTTTGCTCCATGGAGTAGTGAGAGTCAAGTGTGGGAAAGCAAAAGTGTGGATCCTTGACAGTAGTCAATGGTCCACTTTGAGGGTTAAAAATAGCACACAGAACAGCAGATCTTAGACAGCAACCAACAGTCCACTTTAGAAGATTTCCAGAGGGAGGAGGATGGTGGGCTAGCAATGGAGTGTGGTGGGTCCCCACACATACTCCAAGGAGATATTGTGGACCATAGATCACCAAATGGGGTTCCTGCAGATCATAGGTCTGGGACCATGGGTCACCAAATGGGGTTCCCCTGACAGGTGCCATATGAATGGCATGTATGGGTATGGTGCCAAGCCCTAACCTATTCTGCTTCCATTCTTGTAAGCAAAGTTAACATCAGCAGAGCTCACCCAATATTGCTCCAATTGCTATGAAATTTAGTATGTAGCTACTTGTAGATCATACAGAAGGCATACTACCCTTATTTGTGGCTGACATACTCATGAAAAAATGTGTGTTTTGGGCAGTGGAACCCAACTGAGGCTCAACTAAGAATGGCAATTGCAAGCACATTTCCCATTGCATCTCTTGGATAGTTCACAGCCAAATTGATAGCAATTGGAGCAATATTGGATGAGCTCTGCTGATTCTAACTTTGCCTGTGAGAACAGAAGCAGAATAGGTATGCGCCTCACAGACTGAGGTGTAAGTGATAATGAGGACTGATCAACATTATCAACACAAGACATGTGAGTTTCCGAGCCAGGGCTCGGATGGCCGCACGACGGTGTAACTTTAGAACGGAAAGCACGATGCACATATATGCAGCTTTATTGTCCTTTTATGTCGTACTGATTGGTCCGTAGGTTCTAAGGCAAATCAGAAGTCACTCCCAGTGAGTCCGTACCGGTCCTTGTGCAAAACTACTGGACCTATATCGGGCTGCCCGAATGCTGCTCGAGTTGCCACTTCACATACTTTGCGACCAGGTCCTCACCAAGCCTCCCCACCGCCAGCTCTGGGGCAACACGTAAACTCTTCTCCCATCCGAGAATCGAGCGAGAATGATCGCCACCTGTCATTCCTTGATAAAACTCCAGCAGTCGAAGGGCTGGCACATTTCCTGGATCTAGGTTGCTCTTTTGGATATGCTCGACCCACGCTGCCATTGAGACATGCTTCAGGGGCTTGGGAGACTCCGAAGAGAGGGCGCCGACTATGGTAGCCCAAGGAGTAGGTGTCGGGTTCTCGACGGCAAAGTATTGGAGGGGCATGTCGTCTTGGACAGCCTCTTTGACGATCGCGGATGCTGCAATATCGGTAGGAACCCATCGAACAGGCTGGAATAACTCAGCTTCGATAAAAGTCACCTGCGGTGAGAGAAGAAATGCACTGTACCGGAAGATCCACGGGAACCATTCCCAAAGCAACGGTCGACTTGAACAAGATCGGCACATGCCCGCTAGATGACCATGCCCCATTGGTTGTCATACCGCTCAACTGACAGACCCTCACGATCGTCGTCCTCAGCCCTGCATCGACCCCGTTCACGAGTATGCGCTCACTGACGTACTTAGACTGTCCATACCCCTGGTGCAGAGGAATCGAGGGGTCGTCAATTGGTACTTCAGGGACAAGTACCTGGCTAGCCGACTCCCCCACCGGGGGCTCTTGTGACGGGCCCTGATACCTCGCGGCTGCCGCGATGGTGGAGAGGAACGTGAGTCGGGGAGGGCGTCCATGCGGAGAGGACAGGGCGAGGTCGATTAGGTGTCGGACCCCCGCGATATGTATACGTTCGTAGCTTTCAAGGATGAGGTTGAAGTTAAGGTGCCAAGCGGCATGGATAATATGCGTTATGTTGTCCCGTAGCTGCCAGTGGCAAACACACGTTCATATTTTTCTGCGAGCAATGGTTGGAAGCTCACATCTGTGTAATCCGCACCCGCAAGCCCAAGGTCAGATCTAGCGAGGTCAATGTCCATATAGATTATACTCCCTTTCTTCTCCTCCAGTACAGCTGGATTCAGTCCTCGTTCCTTGAATCCTTTCGCCTGCCGAATCTCTTGGCGTTCGCTCCCCTTGCGATTCAATAAATAAATCCTCGTTACGTCACTTCTATCCAGAAGTAATGCCAGAATAGAACTACCCACGCTCCCGGTCGATCCAGTCAGTGCGATCACCTTGACATCGACCGATTTGGTGCCAGGTTGGTGGGGGGAAAAATCGGTCGAGTATTTCGCGATTGTGCGCCGAATACGTTCTGATGTGGCACTTAAAACATCAAAGGCGTCGGGGACAGATCGCGAGAGGAGGTATACTGTGAGCGCATTCACGTTTGGATTGGTATAGACGACGTTCCCTGGTGTAGGCTTTGTACTGGTCACTGTCTTCCTGGTTACCGACAGCAGGGCCGAACGAAGCCGTAGAGACAGTAAAGAGTCGAAACCTGCCAATGACGGTGAGATTGTTTATAAAACGCTTGTCAGGTCAATATTACCATGCTCAAACAAATCCTCATCGTCAGCGACATCTTCTCCGAGCACTTGATGGATCGCGCTTCGCACAAACCTCTTCAGGTCCTTCTCATCAGACACACTGCCTTCAAATTCCCAGTCTTCCCCCTCCTCCAGAACTTTATACGCAGCTTCAATCTCTACCTGGAATCTGTCGAGAGTCTCCTTCTTCCTGACAGTCGATTTATCGGTTATCGCAAACGGCTTATCTGAAGGGGCGACGATGATCAGTTCACGTACGAGCCGCGAATGCTTGGGAATGATGGTGTTAGCATGCTTGATGGTGGGTTTGATCTGCGAAAGAAAGTCTGAGGCAGATATAGAGCTGTCTCTTGGCTGCAGAACAATGCCGTTCATAGAGCGACCTGTACCGAATACTTGGACGTAAAGAATTCGTTTGTCTTCCAGGAGAAGCTCTTCTATATGTCACACCACAACGGTCAAATACAGTCCCTGTGGAGACGGCATACGTGCCTATTTGCTTATTGTCCGTCTTTTCACCATTACCAAGCACAGTCTGAAGTCCTTGTAAGTTCTTCAAATGTTGCCACAGTGGAAAAAAAATTGCCACGCACGACATTACCCATACGAGAATGGAATTTCCACATATTTGGGACACTCGGGTGAGGCTCCCAGAGATCATTTGTAGCGTAGCCCTTGGGATTTTCATGGTTAATCACAGCAGGACTACCTAAAGAGCTAGGCTATGGGGCGTGTAAGATATTAATGGGGTCAAATGAGAGCAAACGACTGACCGCAAACAGCAACTCTCTCAGATTTCCGTGGCCGTCAACAGGAAGCCATATAATGTCATATAAGTCGCTGAATTCGACATATTCCCAATCTTTATAGTGTTCCTGTGGAATAAACTTAGATACCGTACTGGTTTCTGTCCTGTTACTGGCTGGTGAGAATGCATAGGCGTGTGCCTATCGTCAAGTACGTACGTCCCGTATCCATTACGGACTTTCATCCCAGCCGCAACCAACAAGTCGCCGATTTCCTTTTTCAGCGGGGCCCCTCCATACCCTGCGTAACTCAGACATTCTGCTGCCGCCTTGACAGCTACAGGGCCTAAGTCATGCAGTTCCTCAAGTATGGAAGGTGGAAGACTGATGATACCACTCTTAATGAAAGGAATGTGTCGGAGAAGAGCCTGGGCAGAGGGAGGTTTGGGGGTAGGAGAGGCGACGAAGGTAAGAAGGTATCCATTAGCTAGAACATTCTGGAGGCAAGCGAATAGGGTTAGACCGTGGCTGAGTGGCGCAACGCAGTAGAATGGAAGTCCGACTAAATGCTGTCCCAATTTCCGATGAGCCTTAACAGGACCTAGCACGAAATTGTGTGTCCAAGTGACTATCTTAGGATGACCTGAATGTAGCTGAGCTAGAGTTTGGAAAAGAAAGAGACCGTTGAGTCACAGACCAGTAGATCCAGACGTGTGCAAGAGAATGGCGGGTGAATCCATCTCCGCCCTGAGCTGGTCAGGGGAGAGGGGGCAGAGAGAAGATGAACAAACACCACCCTCCAGCGCATCGAGAATGGTCGTTTGTATGGCGGTGAGACAAGATATATTCCGTTCCATTTTGCGGCCGATGGCCATGTCGGGGGCAGCTACGAGAAAAAGAGGTGAGGCGGATGTTACAAGCAGGTGCTCTATCGCGGCTGGGCTGTTTTTGGGAGAGATAAGCAGCACCTGCCAGTGCAAAACCATCAGAATAACACTCTACTTGCAGGTAACATACTCACGGTCCACCGATTCAACGTGCAAGCTAAGATATTGATATACAACTCATATCCGCTAGTAGTAGCAAGAATTGCGACAACTATGGGTGTTGAACCGGGTTGTCTAGGTTGTGAGGCTCTTTGCTTTGCACCTGCGTCATTGAGGCAAGTCGCCCACCGCGCCCTGATATCGACCGCCGCATTCTGGGCATGCTGCATAGCCTGTCCCCAGGTGTATCGAATGGCGTCGATAGGCGCATCTGCGTGCTCCTGTATGACTTGTACAAGGTCACGATGGGGGTTTGCCTTTGCACTGAGGGTGAAGAGGTCCGGGATTGGTATGTCAAATAGATTGGGAGCCTTGAAATTTGGGCCAGCCATGTGGAAGAAAAAGGGTCAAGCAATGCTGGCCACGATGTAGTCTGTAGGATGGTGTAATAAGTATCACAGCCGTCGAGTCCCGGTCTTATACCATTGTCGCATCTTCGATGGACTCCCATCGCTTGCACTTGTAAGAACCATCGCGCTATCAAAAGTCTTCTTCTCTTACCCGTTCGAGCTCTGGGATCACACAGGCGTTCGAACTCCTGGCACCTGCTGTGGTATGAGCCCCGTAATTTATTTTACCGCCGAATGAGTCATGCACCACTATTCAACGTCCTCGTTTCTTGAGTCTTCATCGTTCCCTCCCCATTAATTCGAGGTCTGGAAACAAAGCCTACTACAGAGTTCCTTGGGGCTTGCGATGGACGTCGAGCGGAGCTTTAACTAGTCTTCCACACCGCGCCCCAGGAGCCAGTAGCGTTTTTGCGAATCGTTGCTGCCGCTAAAGCTCCCGTGACGTTACCACAATCGCGGTTTATCGTGCCACAAACCTTGGTTGCTCAATTATATCTGTGATATACAAGGAATGAGTGTTGCTATCGGACAAGAAGACAGTATGGATGGATTACTTATGGCATGAGTCTAGACGCCTACGCATACCTACGTAAAGTGGAAACTGT
>QFFB01008052.1:0-18136 GCA_003316465.1 Ramaria cf. rubripermanens
GTTCCGAATCGGTGACCCTTCTATGCTAAGAATGCATAATGCGTGGATGGACAATACTTCAGCTCAAGCTAAGCTAAAGTTGTGGATGACACCTTGGGCTTTGCCCATGATACTCAAAATGGTAGCAAGAAATGGATGGTCTAGTTCATTCTGTCAACACCAAAGTATCAGACACAAATGTCCAACCGAGAGCCTTTTTACGGTAACAAAACAGAATCAACAAGTGTTTTACGAAGTTGTCTCAACGCAGGTCATTCTTGTAAAGGCTCGAACAAAGCGGAGGTCGGGGACATAGCGCCGTTACTGGATAGAAAGTTACCGGCACTGCCCACCCGGTCACATGCAGCAAGGTCCGACTCGGTAGCACTCCTTATATTTACCTAAAGTAGTGAAACGGCCTTCTGGTTTACTTCATTGCTATGTCTTTCTCTACCTCTACCGATGTTAAGTCGGTAAAGGGGAATGCCTCAGACGAGATAAAGGAATTCATCATTAATATCCTGCGACAGCTGACGTTCACGGCTGATAACACCAGAGGCTTCTCGGATTCCATAGGAGCAAAGATAAAAATCACTGAAGTCAGTATTCATCCGAAGGAGTCGTTTCCAAAGAAGCAAGAAGCGACGGTAGTTTGCGAACTTGAGGTGAACCAAGGTTGGCAGTTTGACAACATGGATCGTTATCAGGCTGTCTGAATATTCCTGTAACTATTTTATAGAAATGGTAAATGGAGGAGGTAGTTCGCACTGATCAAGTGTCTCTATGCCCTCTCAGTCAAGGTGTAACCATTTCCCACAGGAAATATGCACGGTGCCTGCTCTGCGTACTTGATTGATTTGCAAGTCCATTCCGCTAAACGTTTTATTGACGGTCATTACAATGTCTCTTGCAGATGCACGTCTCTACCCCTCGCTGCACTTTTCCAAGGAAATCCAGGCGTCTCTCAAGTGATAAACATGATTTATCATGCCCCGGCACCCCCGTAAGTATGTACAGTGCCTGTTGATTCTGGGCTGAATTTATTTTTTATTGGTACGATTTTGTGCAGAGGGATACCAATACGTATTATCAGCAAGTCCGTGGCTGTGGGAGGACGAACAATGACTAGTCGTGGAGAGGTGCGTCTCATGATGTTTCAGCAATTCTAGCACTCACGATGAACAGATCTGGGATACTAAGAATGGCCGTCTAGTTGCTTCAGGGGTTCATATCAAGATGTTACCATCCCAGCCGAAGCTTTGAAGTCAAAAATTCCAGCTGTATAGATGCGTTACTCCCCTGTTTGCCGCTATTGTAAAGACGGGCAGACATAGCAAACGCCGTTGTGCACTAATGAGCCCCATACATTATTCATATTTGGCATCACGCAGGCCACACCATATCGTCTTGAAAATCGGGTCTTGAGGTCACTCTTAACGCGTGATATGCATGTTAATAAACAGGAAATACACAAAGGGCTTCTGTGGCAACTTACGTTGTAACCATGAGTCGTTCAATTGCATGGGCCTATATCCCAATACGTACTTGCTAAACGACTGCTGAAGAAAGTAACAATCATCAGCAAAAGGGCGCCGATATTGCAAGGTCATATATATGACTATATATGACCTTGCAATATCGGCGCCATTTTGCTGATGATAGTTGCATTGCATGTATGATGACACGTACTTGAAGCTCGAAGCCTGGCCGGCTGAAGGCCTATCCAACAAAGCATTGATATATTTAGTTAGGCTTTGGAAATCGTTCTCTGCGCGGTGAGTACTAAGCTGGGAGGCATCAGATTGGGGTTTGTTTTTTACATTAAGAAATTCAATGTTTTCTACATCTAGATCTATATATATATGATTAACGTCACCGTTCTGGCATGGTTAGTGATGTAGCTTACTGGAACTGATTCTTCCTGTAGTGAACGTGGAGCAGCGCAAGTTAACAATCACATCGGGGACCCCTTATAGTACTCACACACCCCCAACCCACATCCCAGACGTCTCTCTCGCATGCGGGTAGATGTAGTGCGGCCTGTAGCAGTGTCATACCTTCTCCCTTGGATGTTGATACCAGCCCCCTTCCTCAGCGATAGCTGAACGATCGCTTCGTGCCTCCCATATGACGCAGCCTGTAGCGGACTGCCATAACGTCTCTCTTCTGCGTTCACACCCGCTCCCTTCTCCAGCAGTAACCGAACGATCGTGTCGTGGCCGCTAGACGACGCTGTCTGCAGTGCGCTAACATACTTTCCTCCTTGTGCGTCTACGTCCGCTCCTTCGTCCAGCAGTAACCAAACCACTTCACCGTGCATGCCCCTTGCATGCGGCCGCCTGCAGTGCAGTGCTATACTTCCCCCCCTGTGCGTTTCATTCCGCTCCCTTCTCCAGTAGCAGCCGAACGATTGCTTCGTGCCTCCCATATAACGCAGCCTGCAGCGGACTACCATAACTTCCCCCTTCTGCGTGCACATCCACCCCCTTCTCCAGCAGTAACCGAACATAGACGACGCCGCCAGCAGCGCAGTCCTGCAGGAACCGAGCTATCCCATGTGCCCCTCAAGCACCGCCGTCTGCAGTGCAGTGTTATACTCTCCTCCTTGCGCGTTCACATCCGCGCCTCCATCCAGCAGTAACTGTACCATCCAATCCCGTCCCTTATACGCCGCTACTTGCAGTGGGTTGCCATATCCTCCTCCTTGTGCGTTTACATCAGCTCCCATTTTTTAAGTAACAACTGAATAGTCACTTCGTCCCCCCATAGGATGCCGCCTGCAGAGCACTACCATACTCTCCCATTGCGTTTACATTCGCTACCTTCTCCAGCGGTTCCCAAACAACCCTATCATCGCACTGCCATATTCTCTTCCTCGTGCGTATACATCCGATCCCTTCTCCAGCAGTAACCGAAGGACCCCTTCGTGCCCCTCAAACGACGCTGCCTGTAGCGGATTGCCATACTCTCTTCCGCTCTCTTTTATAACAACAACCGAACGATTGTCTCGTGCCCTTTATGCGACACCGCCTGCAGCGCGCTGCCATATCGTCCTTCTTGTGCATGCACGTCCGACTATTCCTCAGCAGACATCGGGATGCTCTTTCTAGTGTGTAATAAAAAACAGAAATGACATCTGCCATGCAAACCAAGACAGAGGAAGTCGTGGGACATCCGGATCATAAAGCTGCAGCCAGTTTGTGTCCATGGCGTCCTTGGGCTGGAGAAGGGCCATCATCAGTCCGTGTAGAGAATCGTATGTCCCGTCAGTATCAGACTGTGCATGATCGATCCAGTATGCCTCTGCATAATGAGATTGTGGATAGGTCGTAATCGTGTTTAAGGATATGCAATGATGCTTGTTGAATCGCAACAGGTATGCCAGGCACGTCTTGGCAATGGAAATGTCGGCAATCCTTTTGAAATGATAGCATGACAGCGCGGCGTCGCTTTGTAGATGCTCCGAGATCAAATATGCTCGGATAGAAAAATGAGCAAGTCTAACCATTCCCGACTCAAGCCTACCCTGATCTCTTTGTTGTCACGCCTTACTTCTGGGACTGCAACAGTGACGAAACTGGACATATGGCAACAATATCACGTGGATCCCAAGGTCGTCGATGCGGGTCGGGTGGCTGATCGTCTTCGGTATCGGGGACGGTGGACAGCACTCCAACTGCTTCCTGCAATAATATCGGGCGAACTAAAAGTCTCCTATAGCGCCCTCGGTATACCTGGGCGTTTTCATGAGCTCTGCGGAAGAATAGCACTTTCGTAATGCATTCAGCCGACATACAACCCATCGAAACCTTGCTGCCCTGTCAGTATACACTAGCACGGAGGTGTACAGACCACATTACATTCTATGTGCACCCTCAATCAATGTACTTCAATCATTTCCTTCTCCTCTGTTGAGCATCTACTGAACTTGATAACATGATCGAATGTTTTGGACACATATACTTGGATGTCATTGTCGACAAGCCTCGCCTCCATAGGTACTTGAGAAGTGAAGGGATCCAACGTTTCTTAAAAGACCCGCTCTCTTCGACTAGTTGCCAGCAATGTAGTGTCAAGCTCCTAACCATTAATCTCTCGGAGCAGCTTCAGCAACTTAACTCGTTCCGGACATTCTTCAAGGGCAAATGATATAGATGTTCTGGAAGTTCCTAATGATGGTCTTTAGTATTTCCATCAGCTGCTCTGGCGTTGGGGATCGGTGTCCCTCTTCACTCTCGGAGAACAGCTTTGTCAAGGCGTCGGGATCGCCGCGCACTGCAAAGACAACTGCTTGATCAAAGATCGGACGGCGACATCTGGCCGTGTGCCTCGGTTGTGGAAACTGAAATAGAAGTACGCTATTGCCAACGATGAGTCCGATTGGCATTGTCGGGAGATCTCTTCGATGACTGTGGAACTTGACGCACGCATTCGTCGGCGAGAGAATGGGCATTCAGGATAGATTTGAGATATTTACCACAAAATAGTCTTTCCAGCGCCAGCTGTGGCTGGCCTCAGTGGAGGTACCAAAAGTAGCGCAATAGAGGACACACGTATGCTGTGAAGCCATAAGAATGAGTTAGGGCTGGATTTCCATTCCTCGAAAGGCTTGTCCCTGATATAAACTACGAATCGGGGGTCGTTTCCTGTCTCTCCTTACAGGCACTTGTATGTTTCGACTGGTCATCGGGAGCCAACAGCTAGTTATATACCTTGTGGCGATATTCTCTACAAAAAAGAAGGCAGAATATGTCAGAGACAGTCACGTTCGCATGACAACAAGGTCGCACATACCCACGACACTGGTATGAATTATCAACGTCAAACGCCTGTCAGGACGGTCAGGATCGGTCTGAAGGTAGGCGAGTAACGTACGTCTGATCCACATCCAGGGTCAAACTCAGCTACTGCTGAAACTGTCCTAGACTGTCGAGAGTCTTTTTAACCTCGCCCTCTTTGAACGGCTAGACCAGCCCTTGTATGCGACCTTTGGTTTCTATCTTGAGATTGTCGAGCTCAGCATGGCAACGGGGCAGACCAGCCGCATTAATTAGCAGCTTGCTCAAAGCTAGTAGTCGAGAGGATGTTTTAGTCCTCTGGAACCCGGTATGTGTCAGCTTCCATGCTTCCATGTCCTCCACTAGTTCTCGCACATCATCAAGCACTTTCTGCGGTCCGATCAACGGATTGATGATCTTCTGCCTATCTTTAGATGCATTCTTCGTGCAATTTGCATAGTTGCAACACGTAGTGATAGTCGCTGCAGTCAGCTGAAGAACGGTAAGGACACTTGCTGGTTGATGATTAGCATGCTAGCAGGAAGGACATAAATGCCCTCCAATTACCTGCTAATCCCAGAGCTGAAGCCATAGTGTTGAATTGCTGGCCGTTGTAATACTCGAGAGCACAACCCCGCCACCAATTAGATACAGTAGTTATAGTGAGGCTTACTTATAGCGGGCAACCGCTACCGACTCGTGTATACGCCTCGACGCCCTAGCCCGAATTGGATGGCTAGTTAATAAATCGATACAGAGATGGTCCACCATTGACATCTAGGCTGAGTGGCTTAGCAGGTTCTTCTGGAGGTTCTATTGCAGCATCAGGCTTGATCTTCCCATGTCACATTCAAAATACCGCCTGCCAGTGAGTGGTATTGACTGATTCGCATCAGCAGTTTCTACGTTGTCACCCCAGTCACCGTGTAGCTGTGCTCTGGTGGCCGGGCTAAAGCCACTGGCGCATTAACAGAAATGACGAACGTACATGGATACCTGTGCACAAAAATAAGCACACAGAGACTTGGCAGGGAAATTAGTTATATAGCGGGAGGGCCCCTGATCGTCGATCGAGAACAAGGGAGACACACTTGTGAAGCATGCGGCAGAGTTGAGAGGCTTCGATATTGAGGGCAAAAGCGCAGCGGCCATCTTCGAGGAATACCTCTATGAGGACCATGCCAATCGTCGAAAGAGGCAGTGGCTGTGAGGTAGACGCCGGACGCAATTGCTCATACTAAGCTAGTAGTAGGGCTTAAAGATACATGCACAGTAAAAAGTACTATTGTATGTACACGATCGATCCGGATTGATCGTCAACTGGGTCCATGTTATTTAAGTACTATAGTATGACCATGGTACTTATAATAAAGGATGATGTTATTACTTATACTTATATGAGGGAGTATCAAATACATTCAAATTGAGTGGCGTTCATCCCGCAAGAGATCCGATAATAATAGACGTGCTCGCTCAGCACTCCAACCCTGACATCTCATAGTCAATCGGGACATCCTTCCTTTCCAGCCAGCAAGCGTCCTCGCTCCCCAGATCCACGCCTTTCCCGCAGTCCAACCTCCGCCGCGCTGGCAGCTCTTTCAATTCCGCAATGTGTTTGTCTTTCTCGTCCCGCACGACAACATAATGCTCCCCATGCCAGCCGACAAAGTCCAAGGTTGGCAGCACAGACGGGATAGACTTTGCCTGCGCGGTCCAAGCATCACTTTGAAACTGGAAATCTTTTTCAGCCATCAGATTGGGCTGCGGCCGGCGAACAGATGCGGATGCTAAATGGAGCATAGATAACGCGAAAAAGCGCGAAAAATATCGTGCATATGTATTCTATAGATGGCGTGTTAACATGGGTGATGCATGCCGGACACAGGCACTTACGATCGGCTGGTCTGACATCGCGACGGACAGGTGCATGGCAATCATACTTGAGGGCAATACGTCCATCAAATCCTGCGTCGCTTGGTCGTTAAGCTTAGGTATCCGCACCCTCAACACTCTCAGGCCCGTTAGCCCTGACAATAGCTTCTTGACTAAATCCCATGGGCAATCGCCTAGGTCCAGCCTCCTTAAATGCGTTCTCTTTCGAAGGAATGATACTACACTCTGGAAGAGCGAAGTCTCATCGTCATGGCCCACCATAATGAACCGAAACGCTTGGAGATGAGGTAGAAAAGTGTGCTGGCCCTCGATCACGTGGTCACTGCCAAATACTACGCTTGCAGCGCCGGGTCGCTCAAATGTCCCATGTAATGTTAATGACTGTAGGTTATGGGCGTGGGCGATGCGGGTGAGAACGAAGTGGGAGATACGCGTGTCCACGAGATCAAGATGAGTGAGCTTCTGAATCGTTACAGACTGGAATGCAGGGTCCCAGGAATGATGTCTCATGAGGTAAGCACCCAGAGTGAGGTGAACAAGGGTCTCCTGATTCTGATCGAGCACTTCACGGACTTCGCCCATGTCGGCGAACCCGTCGTCGTCTTCGGCTCGTAATGTGAACTGGCGCAGATTGCGAAAGCCCGCCACGCCAACGGCATCAAAATGCCAGCCTCTACGATCGTGAAAGATTAATGACCTCCAGCATCTCAGTAAAATTGATGTGCGCACATGAGACCAAGACCATGAAGGTGGGGGTGTGTAGCCAAAACCGCCTGGATCATATCTTGCCTCATCTCGGGATATCCAATCCATTCAAATTCCTGTAATGCTTTGAAGGCAGGTAACGCCTCGCGAAACATACCTGTACCTTTGTGAGTGAGTCACTTTTGTCATGTAAGACATCACCTACGTTTCATCAAATCCAACAAATCGCCTTCCTCGTAACTCCAGTGAATCCTAAGCGTTCTGACCAATTTCGCAAACACGGTGTCTTGCTTCACCCGATCAAATATGTCCAGCCCTCGATTCAAATTGTTATCATTGTCTTCCCCAAAATATACGTCGATTGTGCGGAATATAAGTCGCCGGGCAATGCCACGATGAAACTTCGAGACATACAACCATGTACGCAAGTGGAAGCGGGGAATGTGTGATGCAATTATTTCCCATATCTCTGGAGGTGCGCGACAGTGTGCTGGTTGCGAGGAGAATGGCGGCTAGTGAAAGAAGAGAAAACTTAGTGGAAGCGTTCTCATATAAGTTAAGTCACAAACATTATAATCTCGTTGGATTTGGGCCAACATACTACGATGTGTGGGATCTAGTTTCGCAACCGCTTGGAAATCTGCAAGACCCAGTCATTTAAGGTCAATAGCCCTGCTGCTCATTACATGCCTTGATGTGCTCGAGTCAACAGTTTATCTGCTGCTGCTCTTCTAGCACTCCCTCTGGCCATAAGTGCTCTGGATACTTTATCTGTATCCATGTTTGGTGTTGCCAGAAATACCTCCAAGTAACGCTCTACCTCATCGCCATACCTGCAAGTGGAGTTATTTCAAAGTGCACTGATGCAATGTACAAGTAACGTACCTCCCAGAGTCAATCATACTCAAAGCTGTCTGGAGTAAAAACTCAGCCTTCTGACATGTAGACAAATTCTGTGCCGCGAGGAGGACTGCGCGAGTAAGCTCGTCCTGGAGGGACGATGCCATGGTAGATGGAGCTAAGGCTAGGAGAATACCCACAACGTGGAATAGCCAATATTAATGCGGCTGAACCCAATGAGGGGTAGATGAACACGAGGGAAGGTGGAAGTATGCCAAGCCGCTCGGCGGCAATGCCGACGCTTGGCTTCTGCTGGCTCCCACGAGCTTAGCTTGAAGTTGAAGTCAAATAGTAGATCTGGCATGCCAAATATTCAGGATGAATAATATCACAAGCCACGACAGACTCAACTACTTATAGTTCTTGCAGCTCCTAAGATATGATTGAATGACATAAGCCTTAGCTGACTCGACTCAACAAGGTATGTAACGTCAAACATTGTCACGCACTATGGCGACCCAAAGTCTTAAGTCGCGTGTATGGATGGAATTTTTAGCACTCCCGCTGTGAGGTCCTTCCATTGACCAACTTGCCTTTCTTTGTGGTCAAGCCCCAATGGGTCTTCTTTGCAATGTCTGTGCCTTTCCCTGAATACGGCTGGGCGACAGCTAGAGAAAATATACCTCATGCCCATAAGGTAACCTAAGCTTACCTACCACCATTATATTCTGTCATAAGTCTCAATGAATTAACAGGCTTCATTCCTACCCACGACTTTACAGTTGCACTCACTCTACCACAGAAATGCCATGTGGTAATCGCTGCATCGCAAGGCCGGGCCTATGGAATATACCTAATACCCCATTTTCAGGCTCAGATATTATATATGAATATACGAGGCGTGGAGTGGTGAATCGTACGACTCGGCGAAGGCAGTGATTCCGGTTTGGACAAAACAGATATTCACACATTACCTTGTATATATCGTCCTCGATGGTAACTGCCTATTCATGCACCTGGGTACCATTTCCAAGGCACAAACCTAACAGTGAGGCAATTGACACAACCTCTGTTAGTGAACCAGACTAATCTGCCACGCCATAGTCTGTTGCAGTTTGCCAGAAGACGACAAATCCAGCGGCGCAGTCACAGGACTTTACAATAACTCTCAACATCTAGTTTGGTGACGGACGATCAGGTTGTTGGATAGTACATGTTCGATTAAAAAATCCATCATGACACCCGCAGCACCCTCCCCGTATGTACCTATCGACACGAGAAATTTATTAGCCGATAACTTGAGGAAATTTTCAGACCTAATACGCGGTTTAATATCGTCCACCGCTAGGGGGTTGTCCACCTGAACTTCTTCTAGCCACGTCCTTGTACATGGGAGGTGGAGCTGGGAGATCATCTCCAAAAGCATAGCTTTTGTTTCGTGTACCTTGGGTTTCAGGAGTCCAAGACTGGTCAGCGAGTCTTCCAGCAGACATCATTGCCACCATGCGCGCGGCAAGCCGATCAATATCCTCCTCTTGTATACGAGATTGTGAGGCTCCCGCTGAGCTAGTGTCATGAGGGGGAGCTGCATCGTCGGGTAGGTATCTCTCCCCCTTTCTTGATGCAAAAGTTGTGGGTAAGGTACGGGAAGATTCTAAAGATCGAGATGTAGTGGCTTCACTTCGACTTGGGTTTCCTGTCTCGAGCGGCGCAAGGTGCGTAGTTTGTGCACGGGAGACAGACCCGTATACATACGGTTCTGGGATTGCCATGTCGTCTGCGTCGTCACCGACAGTGCTATCGAGGTCGGCCTTCGCGTTCCCAAAAGTCCGCACCAGTTCATCTCTACTGCTCGTATGATGACGTCGATTTCTTCGCCGTTGGTGAACTATGAGTAACACAATGACGGATAGAAGCACAAGGACCCCTGCGACGACACCAGCGATGATTGTCACCTTTGAATTACTGCTGTCAAAGAAACAAAGTCAGTTACTGATTTTGTAGCGAAAAATTATATTTATAGAACCTTGAGCTCCCATTTGAGCTACTAGGAGTGGGAGAACCCGTTTCACTGGAACTTATAGAGGTCCCCGTCGAGGTTTGAATGCTTGGTGAGAGAGGCTTGCTTGAATGATTTATATGTGAACTTGCCGGCGGTGGAACGCTTCCGCTTTGGAGACAACTGGACACAATTGGAATATATTTAGAAGCAGGATATCACGATGTACCTCGTGTTGGTTGAGTCCTGAACCGTAAGTGTAGGTGTCATTGCGGAGTTACCATTGCTATCTGCCACAGAAATCGTACTGGTGCAAAATATATGTTATAACTTGGAACAGAGGTGAATATGAATCGACTTGCAAAGGCGTTCCTGCAGGCAGATCTTCGGACCAGGTATATGGAGAATTCTGCACGACAGGCACGACTTCGACCTTAGCGGGGACTCGTGTAAGTATACTATATGTCGAGCTTTCGTGCCAACACTTACGGAACTGAGACTAGCATTATCAGCTATCATATAAGGGGTCAGATATGAGCTAACAAGTACTGAGCGCCGAGCCGTCACATACTTGTGGCTATTGTAAGGGAGAATGGCCCAATGCCTCCGCTCCATTGACTATACCGGTCTCAGTTGCCTCAAATTCAAGGTCACTGAGGAACAACTCACACAGATACATCAGCTAATAAGAAATGGTTAGTTTGGTCGTAGTATCCATCAACAGCGTCGGGCACATACCGCATTGTGCGACAGAGCTGGTGGTTCAAGTCGAATCACGCAGGAGTCAGCACACAACCCCAGTTCATTTGAGATCAGACATTACTTACGGAGGGGTAGCGAGTGAAATTTGCTGCCCCAGGGCAGCCAGAGAGAGATTGAGCACCGAGAAAATAAAGAGAAGGTTAAAGAGTGTCATGCCGTGGAGCCCTTCGTGTGGGGAGAGTACACTATCGTTGGAGGTATGATTAAGCTTGAGAATAGAACTGGGAATACGGTGCCCGTGAGCCACCGGTGTCATGACCTGTCGAACCTGGTGATTCGCGTTGTGGCATCACCTGGCATCACCTGGCATCGGGTAAGTATAGTATTATAGCACATCGCGACTTCGGTAGGCAAACCCCCTCTGTAAGTTCCAGATCCCGAAGAGAACGTTTTGAATTTTAGGTCACTTCCAAATACCACCATCAGCTGCCGACCTACTTATCAAGCACATGGCGTGTCCCGCGCATAATTAGTATTCGAGATTCCAAGGACCAAGTGATGGCAGTGGGGTCAAACCGGCAAGGTGGCCGGCACCAACCTCAAGCTTCCGATCGAAGCTGATATGGGAAATATAACTGATCAACCATACTGTGGAACATATCTCCTCTGTAGACTATCATATAGGGGTCCTTATATATCCTAGCCTGGTGCAAGCCTGCTATTGTAAGGTACTGACCACCATGTCAAATTGTATAATTATCTGACTGCATGTGACACGAACTAGAAATTGACTTACGAGCGAGGACGCTGCATGGCGATAATGTTTTCGCATGCATGGTCATTATGGTCGAGCAGCCTCAGTAACATAACTAAAGCAAGGCTTGAGTGTAACGTGTATTACTGTAATATGTCACGGTGACGCCGACGCCTAGATGGTGACATGCGCGCGCATCTTCCCTGCGCATTTATCCTTTTATAGCTCGTATTATTACTTACTGGGAATGAGCCGAATCCGGCCACTGGTTAAATCTACCGATGAGTTCGAGAATGCAAAATATATTAATTATGATGGAATGATGCAGTGGGCGGGGGTACTTCTATTTTTGGGTACTACGCTGTGGCAGCCTTGAGACAGATTGACCTAGAGTACTGTAAAATATTATTGGCTCTTGTGTGGATGGTCTATAAATACCGCGAACAAGATTGATTACCTGAACCTCCAAGGACTCGCCGCCAGCCATGACCTATTCCGTGCCCGTCACCCGTTTGCGGCCGCGAGATAAGACTGCGTATTGACACGTCAACTTTGATCGCACCACATATGCTCCACTTACGTCTCTCTCTGTCAGAAATTCAAGGTACGCCAGCGCAACTGCTACCCAAAACCCGGGATCAACACCCATCTGACGTTCAATCCCTTTGTTGATCTCAAGCAAGCCTGTAGTGAGCACAGAGAAAGTGGGCGTGCGGTCCGTGAAGGTTAAGAGTGGCACAGCTATATCGCCCGCTTGGGGCGAGGAGGGCGTGAGCGTAAATGACGCCGTCGATCGAAGAGGAAGTGACGGTGTGATGTAGGTTAATGCGCGAGATAAGAACGCGATTGGGGCTGGAGACAAGGTAGTGGGTGAAGGAAGTGGTAAGGAAGGATAGAAGACGAAATGTGTGACATTGGTGGGACTCTTGGGTGTAATCGCACGTAGTTTTGCCTTGATTTCATGCGGGGACGGTACAGAGAGGGTCTGAGAGGAAGAAGGTGATTGTGCGACAGGTGGTGTCGGCGGGTAGGAGTGCACGTTAACGTTGATGCGCACTTCGCCTGGTGACGCTTTCTCCGGTGTAGGCCGGGAAGTGCGTACTGAAAACGTGAGCGTTCCATCGGGATGCTCAGGTGTCTTAACGGTCTGGATGGTGCCCGTTGGCATCGAGGCTGAGGGTGGCTTTGGGGCTGGTGGAATGAGAGGAATGAATGTGCTTGGTGGGAACGATGGGGATCGGACTCGGAGATACCAGCCACGTTTAGGGCGGTGGATAGACCACCGCAGGGTGCTTGTTGCACTGTCCTGGGGAGGTCATGAACGTAAGAAGACCACCACACCGTATAACCTACCACCACACTCTCAACAATCTCGTCCTGCGTCATGACCCTTTCCTATATGAGCAAATCATATCAATATGATATAGCGATAGATTAAGTGGAGCACGTACATACCTTAAACCATAGAATATTATCTGTTCCCTCTTCAAGGACATTCACACGCACTTCAGCGAGAACATCCGATCTGTCTGAGGTTACATACTTGTTCATAGAAACGGTTTGATTGCTTACGTTTTAATAGTGTACTGTGCTAAGTGAGCTTTTGCTAATGGTGCAGCTGGCATCATGTAGAGTAAGGCCAGCAATGGTGTAGGTTAGGTCGGTTTGCTACTGCAAATGGTCATCTGTTGACAGGTTAGTTACCCGACTAATTACGCCTGTCACATCCCGGGTGTGACAATAGTGTCACACTTTCCATTCTGTTCCTTGCGTCTCATGAATCGAGATCATGTTTTGGAACAAGAGAGGTAACTGTCTCACTTATGAAGGTATTCACTGGATACTTCAGGTCACCTTGAAGTTGGGTTCAATAAAATTGGATGGTCACTACGCCGCACGCGCCAGTGCCCAGTCACTGCTCCAGGGCCCAGCCGCTCAAGTCAACTTGCCTGACTCTTCGCGTCACTTCCACATTACTGTAAGGATCCACGGGTATTATCTCCATATGTTGCAGCTTGAAGACGCTTACTGTAGCCAGAAGGTTAAACCGCATCAGAAGGGTGAATGCAATTATGATTCGATTTAGGTACCTTCGGCGCTATTACGGGCCATGTCTTATTTTCAAGGCTCTGGCGTCTATGGCAGCAGAGTCACTAAATTAATTATCTCGGCGTCTATGTTTTAGCAAGCGCCCAGTGTTACAGAACATTGTGGATATGGAGTCGATAGTATGCCCCCGTATGCATGCAAATTGTAAGTCGCCAGTTACGCACCAACCAATAAATATTTACGCGATCACTGAGCCTCGTCTCCGGAGAACGCTACCTTTGCCAAATTTTCAGAGATTCAGCTTTCAGTAGGTGTCGATGAGTGACACCTGTAAGGACATTCCTTAATTGTCCCGATAGCGGTTCCCTGAATGTTGAAATGAGGGGCACATTCATGAACACAACACCGCTAAAGGGCTCACCTATGCGGCTGCGTGGCTTTGAGCGCACAGATCCTTTGATTATTCCGTAGAGCATATAGCTACCGACGTCATTACTCTATATACTAGCCAGCTCATATGTATCGCTTAAGTACCACCCCATCCCCACTCGCCAAGTAGAAGCTAGGAAAGAAGTTTGTCACTAATCAGGTGCGATTACAATGGTTAGCATTATGCATCGTCTTCACAAGTCCCTGAGTGCTTGGTCATTTGCCAAGTCAGCTGTCGCTGGCCTTTTCTAAGACCAGCCCCAGCTGATGTATGACGTCCACCATCCATCATTTGTTGGCACTACTAATACTATGGTTAGATCTAATTGACGTCTGCGCTCAGCTGGGTTCATCTCATGTATGAGCTGAGTGGATTTTTGCATTGGTAGCTGTTGAACATCTTGATTTCGATTACGGACACGCATACTATTGAGGGTCATTCCCAGGCGGGATTGACAGTATATGCAACGAGGGTGGTTCTATAACAACTTATGCAAAGGGCAGCAAGCCTGTGATTAGGTTGAACCTTATATAACAACTCTCAATTTGATGGTATCACGGTTGTTCGAGTAAACGGGTCTGTCTAATGCTTCGATATCAACACAAAATGTAGGAATCAGGGACCCATCTCCTGTGTCTAAACTGAAAAGGCAACTTGTTGGCTTCTTAGGCTAATTGAAAGATCTGATTTCTACCAAGAGGCCATAGATCACACTGAGTACTAAAGACGCTGCTAGGATAGTTAGCGCTGAGCGCTGACTGGTCATTACACTGAATGTTTTCAGTCTACATGGGGTTTCCAAAAAAATTAATTCTGTAATGAACATGCGCCCGGGAGGGGATGTACATATTCTAAACCTTCGCGCTTTGGGTACTGGTTGCGGTTGCACCGCAACTCGCGGTTCGAATTTGTCCAGAAATCCGAAGAATAAGTTACTCAACTTACCTCCACCATGTCACGTGTGACCCAGATTCTTATTTGATGGAAAACCTTCCCACAAATTGTTTGCCCACCGTGTACTCAGCTGACTCGCGCTGTCCAGTCCGGAATACCTGGCCATCAATAATTTAGCCACTTATGCTACAGCAAGGTAGGCTGTATATAGCAATGCTGACTCTTCGGCTCAGAAGCCTTCCGGAAGCTGCGCCATTAAGCGCCCGGTATAAACAGGGCTTGGACGGAGGATAAAGCGGCGCTTCTTATAAGCTACCGTGATCCCCTGGAAATAGCGCGCACAAAGACCTCCCGCAACAGCGTCAGAGCTCTCACTATTAGCAATGTCCTGTGCGGCGCCGCTAGGCGCACTGCAGTTCGGACCGACTAGTATCCTGACGAACAAAATGCCCAACTCGTGTGCTATCGGCGTTGATGCGATATCCTAGTCTAGTCCGCCCACTGGCCATCTATAGTTTCTTGAGCAACTATTGAACTGTACACGCTCGTCCCTGAAGTAAGCAACGTCATTGTATCCGCGTGGCTGACGGCCTCTCAACGCTGCAGGACACGAACAGTAGACTCTCGTTAAGCTCCAGCGGCGCTTTCTCCCGCAAGACTATATTCCGGCGCCGCATTTCTTGTGTAACTTGTTTCGTCGTTCTTGAGAGTGAATCAGCCAATACTGCCCATGGATAGCAAGCACATGCAATATCTCGTTGAACGTCGCATGCACCTATAGTCAAGACTAGCTTTGCTGATGCATAACAACGGTACTGATTCTACCCCGCTGGTGCGAAGAAAGGATGTACCCCGGAAATCTTCCGCGAAGTAGAGTTCGGCGTCAACCCTGCGCACCTTGCCTGCTGAGCATCCGGAGTGTGGAACCATCGGCACGGATTCCTACATGGTGTCAACTGAACTCATTCGCGTCTCTATAAAGGGAAGTGTTCAAAGGCCATTCTTCCCCAACTTATTCACTACTTCCTCGTCTTCCATCTACTGCACCTTCTCTCTACAACCGCTAGTTGCACAATGGTTTTACCCAGTCGCTCTACCGTTACCGCGTTTCAACTTCCGGACCTCCAATCCTGCTGCCCGTTCCCCGCAGCCTATCACAAGAATGGGGATGCCATCGCCACCGCTTCTGAGAAGTGGGTCGAAAGTGGTTGTCGTGTGTTCACTGAAGATATGCGTCGCCATATTGTCAGTTTGGGCTCCGGGCAGTTAGCAGCATACTGCTATAACCAATGCAGCGATGAACGCTTCCGGATCATCTGCGATTTTATGCTTGTCCTCTTCCTCTTGGACGACCTCTCCGATGATTTGATGACCAAAGACACCGAAATTCTCGCGGATGTTGTCATGAACGCCATGAACTTTCCCGAGTCATATCGACCCACCCACACAAAGGGGAAAGAGCAGCCTCGTTTGGAGTCCGATGCGAGCATTTTGACCCGAGAGTATGTATTTACGACCCTTTTGATTGGCTCCACGCTTATTCAGCTGCCGTACAGCTATTGGGCTCGATGCATCCCGGACGCTGGCCCCGAGGTGCAGGCTCGGTGCATCGAGAATGTAGAGCTGTATCTGGTCGCTGTCCACGAGCAAGCTCGTCATCGTGACAATAACGAGGTTCCGACCACTGAGGCGTACATTAACTTGCGCCGCCTGAGCAGCGGCTGCAAACCCCTCTTTGACCTCCTCGAGTTTTCCCTCGACATGCAACTCCCGGATTACATCATCGAAGATCCTCTCATGAAGACAATGAAAGACTGTGTCAACGACTTTGTCGCCTTTTCTAATGTAAGCAGCTCTCTTTCTGCTCAAACGTTGCCCACGGCTGATACCTGCTACTAGGATATATTTTCCTATAATGTCGAGCAGTCTCGGGGAGATATGCACAATCTTGTTGCCATCATCATGAACAATGACAACTTGGACCTTCAAGGCGCCATGGACCGCGCGGGAGATATGTGTCGTGCAGCCCTAGACAAGTACATCGAAACAAGGGCCAAATTCCCTTCATACGGTGCAGAGATCGACCATCAGGTTGCAGCATTCCTCCAGGGCCTGGAGAGCTGGATTTCTGGTTCCCTTGAATGGAGTTTCGTCACACCGCGGTACTTCGGTAACAAACGGAACGAGGTCAAGAAAACTGGCAGGGTGAAACTCCTATCGCGCAGTCGAGTATCAGTGAACGCAGCATAACTTAGGTCAGTCCGACATATTTCCTGATCTCATATTCAATGCTAAAGTGCCTCGATTGTTATAGTAACTCAGTTAGTCAAAGAATCAACATACTATTTTATTTTCTTGTTTTAAGCTGGCAGAAATCTTATGAAAGCCACGCAACCTGTCTACCGGTTAATGTGCACTACCCATGTGATACCAATATCATAGTACTACGATATATCCTTGTCTGCAGACTGACTTGCTGACGGAGACAACACCTGAAAGTTCCTGAGAATTCGCTTGAAGGAGTTAACTGATCATTATATCAAGCCGTATTTGGCCAAATATCAACGTCGTTCAAGGAGGCCGTCAAACAATCCCACCTCTACCCTGCCCTCCTAGACATTGATCTTGAAAGAATCACGGCCTATATCTCCTTAATCTGTCATTTTAACTGAGGATCACTTCTACACTGAGTTCCTCGCTCAATCCACAAAGCTATTCAACGCGCACTCAACATTGACGACTACACGGCACGGCTTTTCTGGACATCGTTGAAGGCCATTGCTTGGTATAACAAGGAAGTTGGCCCACCAGCAATGGCATGGCTCATACCGCTGTTCCTCGACCATGGATGTCATCTTGGCCTTTGTACATATTCTCCTTTAGCCACACATAATTTCCCTCTCACATCATGTACAACTAGATATTTATGAGCTTTTGCCTACCTACAGAGCGGTATATGGTGGAGGAAGAGTCAAAGATTCAACTCGGAACTGGAAGTGGAGACTGAGGGGATCTTATATAGAGCCGCTCTTTAGAGGCGGCGTAAGTGCGAAAATGATGTAATACTCACCGCACAGTTGAAAAAACAAGAATGCTGTGTATATTAGCATAGG
>QFFB01008054.1:0-14305 GCA_003316465.1 Ramaria cf. rubripermanens
ATACCCGGGCCAGTAGAATCACTGCAACAGTTTATGTTGGCAATCTTAGTATAATCGTACACCCTTGTTGAAAGGTGTATTCACCTTCTACGCTGACATTTAAAACGATTATGCTGTGCCTTGTCGATCAGACTGAGTCAAGACAGGCATTTGATCTAAAAATGGCATACGATACAGCCTCCCACCAAAAGAAAATGTTGCAACTGAAGGGATAAGATGAATATGATGCCGTGATCTAACACGTAGTAGTTGCACTTACACCTGCGCAATGAGGTTTAATAGGTTTCACATCGCGGTAATATAAAAAACTAATACTAACCCTACTCGAGAGAGATTCATGAAACAATACTTCATTTTGTCGTCGCCATGATTGTCGTTCACTTTTGAGAGATGCACACGCACAGGTAACCGCTATGATAAGTGAGGAAAGTCCAAAGTAACGAGTCTACGGCGGGGTGTAAGTAGTCTAGTTGGGTATGATCAATCTAGCTTAGGTAGTGGGTGCTGACCCATATAAACAATATCTTGCTAAATGACCCTGGCCGATTCCAAACATTCACGACCTGACAATGATAGATGTCAACTTGAAGAAAATATGTAGCGAGCAAATGCGCACTAACTTCAGCATCAAATGTGATTGCTGTTTCAACGTAGGTGGGTGCTTTGAACTTAACGACATCAGACCCTCACCATGGTCATATACTAAAAGAGCCAACGATGCAATCGATGAGTATTTTGTCGGGGTAACTGGATCGAGAGTCAGAGTCAGACATAGCTGAAGATCTTGCACATTAGACTTACTTGATTTCAACGCTGTAATTAATGATTGCGGATTGAGAGACATTCTGGGTACACGAAAATAGAGCAGTGGCTTGTACGCGCAGGCAGGATCTGTGTGTTATACACCATGACCTGACATCCTTGATTGATTATTATAACCCGTAATGGGAGGAACCGTCGAGGGCTTGAGCGAGGTGGCTACGCACCAAAGGTTTGAGGTTAGAGAGATAGACCATAGCACATACTTCAAAAGACACAGCCATACTGACCCTACCATTCCTAGTAGGTTAGCACTATGGATTAATCACATAGCAATCGAGGGATCCGGAGCATTTGGAAGTATCCTAAGGATTGTTGGTCCTTTGTCTTGATTACTGCCCTGATGTGTTGGTCCTTTGTCTTGATTACTTCCCCGGTGTGCTGGTCCTTTCTCTTGATTACTTCCCTGATGTGTTGGTCCCTCAACGGCTCAAAGAACTGAGAAGCGAAAAAGATATATCAAACCCGAGGGCCGAGCCACGGCGTAACAAGCGGCTTCTACAATTCATCCGCCTATATCTGTGCCCAGTCCTCAATCATTGGATTGAGAACACAGCTGTCTGATGACAATGGTCTAAACATATAATGGCGCGAGGTACTTACCTGTGCATGACCTTGCCTGGCTCACCATTATACAGTGCTTTTCCTGGACTGAGGCCTTAACCTGATTCGAATGGATCTGAGTCGATTGTGTAATGGCCATCGACCGGGAGTGAGTTGCCGCCTGAGAGGCCGGCTAACCTGAGCCAGTTTTCCGATCGTGAGGAACTGCAGGGAAGTGTGACGCCGCATCTGATGAACTCGATCTGAAGTTGCCACACGAGGGGTTCGGGCCTCAGTTGGCTTACTGTAATAACTCAATCCATTCTCATGGCCCATGTCCACGGTCAGTATACTTACAGAGGAAAATATTTGTTGTGATATATGGGAAAGGACTTGGGAACACTATGCAATATGCAAAAGAGAAAACTTGTGAAAACAGTTGTTACCTCACACAACAGGCTCAACCTATGTGAATGGGCTTTTTACCAATATTTTATTTCTGCTAAGGGAGACCTAGAGCGAAAGGTTGATATGTGCCCCTTTTCAAGCCATGAAATGCTCTGAATGCTGGAATAGGAAGCCGGTGTGTCACTAATGATGGTGAGTCACAGGCATGTCACAGACATGTGACAGTAGACAGATCATTAGCTAGAAGACTGGGGAAAATACTAAAGATCATGGAGAAAATACTACTTTATCCCCACTTGACAACAATATTCATATGACACACCAAACTTGAACATAGTAGTCAGTGGCATGTAGCAGTACCCTGAAATCCCATGCAAGGAATGGTTGAAGGGATCCAATTCAGACCATTCCAGTTAGTATGAGTTCCAACACCTCAGCTAAATTTTTTTAAATCCGGATCTCTAAAAACTAATAGTTCGATTACCCCCGAGTCAGGTTCTCTGATATTCTGATCGATATGGTTATTGTAAGGTTTTGAAAGCTACTTGAGGGCCGCATCGCTTGTCATACTTTATACACCAAACTGGCGTCTGGCAGGTCCACATCTGTAGCACAACGCTATGACGCCTCGAGCCCAAGTCTAACTACTGTATCGTCATTACATCAGCGCCGCCGGCGAGATCAGCGCTCTCATCACGTGACGGGCGATCCAACTTCTGTTTCTTCACCTCGGCATTACACTCGTCCCTACCCCTTCGTCTACTTCTCCAGGGACATTATTGCTACACTTGATGGACTTCAGCTTAGTGCTTGTTTGATGTTTGCTCGGTGCTTACTCGGTGCTTAGATTGCTTCCCGACAGTTCAACATTGGATATTGATACTCGTTCAATGTTTGATGCTTACACATGGAGGATTTCATGTGCTGTTAACATACCTCTTTCACCCAGCAGCCTTCGACCGATGTCTGCCTATTACATAATGCTTGAGCTGGCTGCACGCTGTCACCGTATGCCGTTCTACCATACTACTCTACAATATAATGTCGTCAACCCACTACACCCTGGGCAGATGCAACTCCTGGCACGCCATACAGAACAGTGGTACGGGGACAAATCTTGTTTTCTCATTATATATGCACGATGTGCGACGAGACGGAGAAGAAACGCAGATGCAGGCAGATGATGAAACGAAACCCTCTACAACGCTGGTCCTGCGGTCCCTACAATCCCGGAAGAAATAATGCCTTATGATACACAAAGCAATAGAAAGACACCTACCTTGAGAACAGCCAGAGAGAACAGCGTCCTCGGGACAGGGGCTTCAGCGATGCGCAGTATGTAATCAAGGTGAACCGTGTACTATATACAGTGAATCCGTGCTAGGAGAGAGAGACGCCGCAAAACCTGAAGTTTGCAGAAAATTTTCCTACTACATTCTCTAGTCTCTTCGCACCCGAATATCTCCCCTCCTGGACCTATTATTATAACAGTTAATGATTCCTCTGAAATGGCAATTTCTACCCAATTTCTATTACCACAGATCTTACCCAAATTCACAACTCCGAACCCTGTAGGCCAGTTCAGCGAGAAAGATACATCGAACATGGGGCGTGAGTACGTTGGTAAGGTCAGCTTGAGCCATCAGAAGGTATATACTGCGATCATAGTTCGTGGTACCAATCACTTCCAGTCGCAGAAGATTCAGGATATTATCTTAAACGAGTACACTCACAACATTTGTAGTACGCAAGAAACTGGTACAGGATAGAATAAATACCTATGATATCTTCAATGGGTAGTGCTACGAGTGATACCCGTGTCTCCCCTCATGCCTCTAGTCAGTGTCATGAGAAGATTTTCAATCCGCGCTTGTCGGTCCTGCAGACACAAAGATCAGCCGAGGCGATCCCGAATTCCCTAATAAGTGACTCACTTGCAACTCCTTCATTTCAGTCCTCAATCGTGCTACCGGTAGCTCGCTTATGCCCTCCATCATGACTTCCACTTTGCGGATGCTTCCTAATATGTCCTCCACGCTCTCTCCCACAGTAGAGGCTCCTTCGGGCACGTGTGGCACACTCAGTGGTCGGCGGGTATAGATCCTCGCGAGTGGACTAGCTAGAAGATCACTGGAAGAAACCTCTGCTGGGTTTCTGCTATGGGAGCGAGGTTTCAGGCCTGGTGAGATCGGAGGAAGTCTCTCAGAGGCTCTGGGGGAGGAATGTTCACTCGCTTCGGTTCGTGAAAAACGTAGATCACGGGTTTGGTGCTTGTCGAGGCTTTCCCGCGATCGGAATGACCGCAATGCTCTATTATCTTCTTCCTCAGCCCCATCGAACAGATCCATAGGCGGTACCTCGACTTCGAATATTACTTTGTGAAGATCTGTCATACGGGAGCCAACCAGCCGAGGCAGGCTATAGCAATCACCAATCAGCAGATAAATGTAATATCGCAGATTCACATTACGTATTGAATAAGGAGTGAGCAGTGTTCACAGGCATCTTCCAGAAAATGGAACCGGATGCGATATAACGTTCGTACACTGAAATGATTATGAGTATAGGAAATGACTAGAGGGTTCGAATATCGTTAGAAAACATCGTGACAGACATCGAAAGTGATCACCGTTATGCGAATGAGCAGCACATTAGTTGTGTGGAGCGTCCTTGGAGAGACGAAATAGCTCATAGGCGCGAGGATCGCGTAGGCAAGCAGATTGAAAGGTGGCTGGTAGGAAAACAAGGCGTCTGATTTGACACTGAAGATAGAAAGTAACTATCAAAACCGGGTGCGAAAATCTGGAACTCACCCTTCGATGGTGGAGATAGTGAACTGGAAAAGGTACTAAAATAAATCAACTCAGTATCAGGGCTCTCTAGGTGGAAAGAACTAGAAACTCACTTCCTCGGTGGCATTCTGTCCAAGTAATCAGGAAATTTGCATACGAGGGTGAAAATAGCACACGAACCGAATCAATGCGTGCGAAGGTGTTTGTCAAGATTGAGATTAGAACTATAGCATCAACATGGTCAGCAGAGTGTATTCTACGATCCAGAACAACTAACTGGTAAGCAGCAAGGTGTTCGAAAGCGCAGCGAAAGCTATCATGAGAATTGGACCCTTGGGAGAAGTCGTAAGACAAAACCTCAACTTTCAAATGTAACTCACAAACACCGGATGGAAACTTTCAGCTTCTTCGAACGTGAGATCTGTATTGCCTGATGTCAAATAGGGTATGAGTACAACAGCGCCCAACTCCAAAGACTCTTCTTATTACCAAACCAAACCTGTGTCATGAGCCATGCAATGGATTTGAAAGTCCATGTGTTTCCACGTTCAAGTTGGGCCAGTTCCCAGAGGGTAAAGAGTAGTCCGCTGAATGAGATAGCAGCAATAGTCATGAAGAAAATGAAGTCGGCCTTCGTTCCGGTCAGGCTACATCCACTGCGTAACGAGAAACACGAACGATCATTCCCCGAAGAGCCCTGGATTGTCATCAGCTGGGGCAATTCGGACGGTATAAGCCGGACGCACAAGACAACTACATTGTTAGACACTGCGAAAAATGCGAGGCTGAAATGGCACGGGTTCGTTACTATCTTTACTTTTAGGGTATAGACTAACATACCGAGGGAAAAGGATGCACGCGCCGCAGGCGCTAAAGGGGGAGGGGGAGGGGATAATATAAGCCTATTGAGATATAGGAGTGGCGAGTGAGTTTACAGTATGTCGAAAGAGACACCACTCGACCAGTCTGAAGAACAAGTCAAAACGGCGTCCCAGGACAAGTTTAATAGCTCACCATCTTCTTGGAGGACTCCTTTGATACGCAATACAAAATATATTATCAAAACCACGATGAATGATGTCTGGCATGACCGACTTTAAGTGGAGAGCGTTAAATATTGGGGTAGAAATACTCACATCGAAGACATTCCACAACTATCACAGGAAGAGGGATCAGATTTAATCATGTGCTGTGATCAACACTTTACATTGGCCATATAGACTAAAGTTACTGGAATGAAATAGGGACTGTCACTGAAAAAGACCAGGACATACTACGCCAACCATTTTCCCGTGTCGCGGTATATTCTGCAAGGACAAAGGCCAGGCCGAACATGATAAAGACCTTTTCGTAAACTGTGACCTCGTGAAGATCTTTTTCTGAAATACAGTCGCCGACCGTCAGAAGAAGAGGCAAACGAACGACACTCTGCGTCACCCACTGGCAAGACACAAGGTGAAAAACACGCATAAAATAGCAAAGTTTGTCATCTCTAAGAGCGCCTGGTATCTGGGTACACGCAGCCTAGACATACACAGTTATAGCCGGGAGCATTAGGGGACCAAAGACGATACCTGTAATGGTCAAGCAAGGGCGCCGTACGACAGTCGTAGAATTCAATCTGTCGTTGCTTATAGTTGTCTGCGACAAGTGAATGGCTAGATGTCGTAGAGAAAATGACACGACCTATGAATCCAAGGCGGTAGTTTCTATATGAACCTGAAAGGAGCACACCCTCTTTAGGACCAACCTGAATATATATCGTTCACCACAGACTGAGTCAAAGGCGCGGAGAGGAACATTTTAGAATTGGTTGAAATAGCCATCTAATACACGCCAGTATTCGATGAATCTTCCAACAAGGTCGGAAGGGAACATACCTCTAATGCGCTTGTCGATTCGTCAAGCCCATAACCGTAATCCATAGACAAGCCATTTTGTATGTCGCTCACGACCTGATGTGGGGCACCAGCCAAAGGACTCCAACTGTGCGTAAGAATAGCCACCAGCTCAATATGACTGGAAAAGTGGCGCATGAACTTTGTTGCGAGTAGTTCGCACATCATCGCACGTGAATTATTCAAGTTGGCATGCGCCAGACTCTCATCAGAGAGGCGCAAGAAGTTGGAGCGAACCACTAGGCATGCATAAACGGTGGCCAGGTTATTTAAGCTAGAATACTTCAGGACCAAGGGTCTGATTATTGTGAAGTTGATGTCTGATGCTGTCAGTTGCCTATAAATATTCTCATGATGTGGACATTCAGCAAGGAGTCCGGCACTAACTCCCAAGACAATGCCGAGTCTGCACCATTATCCGCGACAAGTTGTGAGGCCTATAGAGAACTTAGAGCGATAGATCCTACCTAAATTTTCCTATCATCACCCACCATAAGTAGTATAAAAGTAGAAAGGCTTCTACTGAACGCACAATGACATCTTCCTTGAGCGTGTGAATAAGAGGAAACACTCTAGTAGTCGAGAACCGGGTTTCTGAAGGGCAATCTGGAATAGAAATGAGTTCGGAATCGACCAACGATGGCATGTCGAAAGGCTTTCGATTGGCAGGAACAGATCACGTGACCTTTGATCGCGGCAGCTGCACTTTTGACTAAAAACTTAACTCACGGCTTTCCAGCCTCAAGGTTCAAGGTTCAAGGTGCAGTGTACAATGTCGAGTCCTAACTGATTCGAGTCTAAGCAAGGTCTTATGTCACCGAACATCATCACTAAGCAGAAATTACTTATGAGGACCGCGGAGCAAAGTTGGAGTTTCCGACCTCCCTTGTTTACTCACATCATGTGAAAGCAAATTCGCCTCAACAGCTTTCTCGTAGGAGGGGAGCTTCATGCTTCAAGACAACTCACATCCTTGCCATTTGCCCTTCGTATAAGGGGACGATCCCACCGGCAGTGAGTTATGACAAAGAGACGTCGAGGGGACAATCGTTGCCATCAGAAGATATCTGAATCTTGGGGTAATCGCACCAATGAATCCGGGAGCTTCCCGAGAACAATTCTGTTTTATTGGCGCTGGGTATATGGGGAGCTAATTCTTTTCGTTATGGAACTTCTCCTAGCAGCTAAAGATTGCAGATTGCAACATTGAAACTGCCTTTGGAGTTAGTCTAATCGTGCCACAATGCCAGATATGTAACTCACAGTGTGCAAAGCGGGGTAATTGATGGGATGAACGAAAGAAAACAAGGCATTGCAGAGGACAGGAGAGCATGATGAGACAGACCGTGCAACATATGGGAAATTTAGTTATCCATATCTAATCAATATTCATCAGGAATCTCTCCAGCATCAGCAGTGCTTGCGGCCGACGATGTTTCAACGGAGGGTCTGTGAATGTTGGCCCCTGACTCCAGAAGGTTGATAATATCTTCCAGGTCGGTCCCTACGGTAGTTGAGTTCGTCTTGGTGCTTTCATTTACTCCTTCGTATAAATCATTATCGTCTGAGTCATGCAGATCAGCCGAGGGACCCTGGGAGGTAGGCGGGGATAGGAAACGTTGTTCCTCTATGTCCTTGAGGTGGGTATAAACATCTTCAGAGACTTGAGAGCGATGGCTGGTATCGTGGGTGGTATTCTCTTGCTCCACATTTTGCTGCTGATCTGCCTCTTCGGCAGGTGATTCATCGAGAGCTTCACTGGAAAATTCAACCTCCTCGACATCTCCGCTCTCGTGCTCGTCATGCGGATCATGCTGATTCTCAGCTGGAAAGTCTCCGTCATAATTCTCAACCTCGGTCTCGATGTGAGAATCTCGCTCTCCATCGTGATACTTCTCAGGCGATCCATCCCCATGTATATCGAATTCGTGAGTTGACTCCTCAGCCAAATGTTCGACAGCACCCCCGGCGTCAGACGCGACAGCGTTTGACACATCTTCCAGCTTCTGTTCAGTATGATCTTGGACCGCCGTTTCAGAAGAATCCACATTGTTGGACGCTGCGATATCTGTATTAGTAGCTGGCTCTACGCTGGAAGCAGCCATATTTGCACTGGAGACCTTGGTGTAACCGACTGGTGTGCTCACAGCAGCATTCGCTGCGCCAGACTGTCTAGCTGATATAGTCGCCTTCCCTACAGCCAGTTTGGTTGCCGCCTGCTTCCCTGCAGGTGGCTTCGCAGCAGGGGTTCGCATCCTGGATGCGGAAGCCGCCGTGGGTTTTGAAAGATCGGTAGTCATCTTTCGTTTGGGTTTTTCAGCGGGAGGTGGGGCCGGAGCACCCGCTCTGGACCGAGCCAGCGATGCCGCCGTGGGTGCATATAGCCCCGAAGAAGGCGTCTTGGGGCGTATGTCGGATGAAGGCGTTTTGGAGCGAACTACGGTTGAAGGCGTTTTAACGCGGGAAGGCGTCGTTGCAACTGGTGGCTTAGGCGTCGCCGACACCCGCTTCGCTGAGGTCTTAGTAGCAGGACCTGTTGATGTGGTCGACTGCCCAGTATTCTGTGGCTTCAAAGGAGTCGAACTCGTCGATCCGCCGGATGCAGTGGATTTGAGTGGTGTTGCAGCAGAAGGCTTGACAGTCGGCTTTGGTGCAGGAGACTTGACAGACGAGGCGGGTCGAGATGATACAGGTTTGATTCGACTGGGAAGTGGAGATCTAGCCTTGGCCTGCACCGATTCTGTGGAAGTGACAGGTAGGGGAGGAGAAGGCTGGGCTTCAGCGGGCGGGCTTGGAAGAACAGACTCTGGAGTTGTTTCCAGATCCTTTTCAACAGGAAGCGTTGAGGGAGATGGAGGAGATGATTTCCCGAAGGCTGGGACAGGGAGTGAGAGTGAAGTAGGAGGGGTCTGTACGCTCTTTGGTGGCCATTCCCGTCTCTCCTTGATCTCCTCCTGAGCGGAGTCTTCTGTACGGTGGCTGGACACACTGGAGGTTCTAGGAAATGCTGGTGGTAACGCAGCCGCACCAGATGATGACTTCTGTTTCTCAAAACGACCGATGAGATTCGCAACGCTCTGTCGTGGCCTCTCGTCTGGCAAAGGCCTAGTTACAGCATGTATTCAAGATTAAAGGTGCTTCGCTACTTGATAAGGCCAATAGATTACTCACATGGTGCTGAGGGATAGTTGTCGTGAGGGTGGGCGAGCGCTTGCTCCTGGTTGAGAGTGGCCTATGGGCGTTTAGGGACGTTTTGAGGACGCTGAGCATGACTGACCTCTTCACCACTTCACGCGGATCACTGGAAACGAGGCTATTCTCGCCGGATGGGATATCTAGTCCGACTAAACTTGCCGTCTTCACACACCCTTGGTCTCCTTTGGGAGGGAACATGCATGATCCGTGAGGCCTCAACTACTATTGCCGCTGCTTTGCATCCTGGACGCTTATTGCTGGCGCTGCACCAGAGTTCTCCAAGCGCTAAGACCAGTTTTTCTTTCTCGTGGTTTTCATCTTCTGCTCTACAATTCCCGTCCCAGCTTTACTGGTGTTTCGGAGGCACAAGATCTCAAGGAACTCGTGCATGGCGTTATGAACAAGTTAGGTGGCCAATTTGACTATGTTGTGCTGCTGGTGCGGCCTCCCTAGCGTTAACGGTGCCTCCGAAGTAACAAATAATCTGCTTACTGACAGGGATACTCTCATGGGTCCTTGATCACCTCGATGCATCCTCTTCTGCCTGCCCCCATCAAAACCTTTCACATACTGCTCTCATATCCACTGAGTGTCAGAGGCTTAATCACTTTTTTCCATGGGGCCACCCATCAGACAGCCCTTCATGATCTCGTGCAGAATCCGCGGTCTAGCATTCTTGTCGTGTATGGTGATCACGACCAGTTCACGTCCCTGCAGAGCTATGAGCCGTGGGTGTTACACTTGAAAACCGAGGCAAAGGGTCAATTGGCCACAGTGCTGATTAACGGTGGCGATCACTTTTGGGGTCAAAGAGCGGGCGAAGAAATGTGCGCCACCGTCGGACGTTGGCTGGATGAACGCTAGAGGCCTCGAGTTCGTGTCTCTAAAGATTGAAGCGCTTTGGTCTCAAGCTCAATTTGCTGTCTCACGTGCGATAAATGCAGCGATTAAGCATTGCACGATAGACCCTCGATTGAACGCTATATATAGCAAGTGCCTCTGATGTATCATTGCTGTAAGCCTGTACAATACTTCGATTGCACCTGATAGTACTGTTACTATATATCTCAAACATAATCATGACATGCACGACCTGCTGCAAATCCTCATTTGTCTCCTTAACATCAAACTGAGGACTTCCTAGTTTTTCGAAGGAAATACTTTGAAGACGAAGCTGATGCGTGGTAGAGCGGACTGTACACCGTACTTACTACTAAAATCGTACACTATAAGTATATCCCATTCCAGGCGGAACCTATAGCTTTGCCTTTGGCGTTTCTGCGCCATCAGTCAGAGTAGCCGCAGCCGCAGCCAGCACTGTGCTGTCTCGTTCTTTGACTTTAGTGGCTGGGAGAAGTGTGGAGTGAGGGTGATATCGGGGGAAACGAGATACTAGAAGAACAACACACTGAAGATAATTTTATTTCCCTCCTTCCACATCTCAGTTATCAGGGTCTCCCCAGGATAAACCACGCCCGCAAAGCTAGACATAATATATCAGTTTGGTGTCGGCATCCTGTGACGTACCTACCGTGTCTTAATCTCCTTATATGGTCCAAAGGTTTGTAATACGTGCTTTCCGGCAAATCCAAAAAAGCAGAGACCTGCATATAGGTGAGACAAGCTGATAGAATAAAGATGATCTGGTACCGTGAAGAATCGGCTTGTCGAACCCGCCAATGGCTGCGAACTCGGGCAATATCTAAGGAAAATTGTTTGAGGACACAGGAGAAGCATACGAGCGTACTTACATGCAAAGGATTTGGGTCACCACTTAGTCTGTTCAGCCATTGGTTATCAGCTTAGATGTAGACTGGGGGTGAAATGCGCACCGATACAGTGCGGCTTGTGATAGCTGAGTTTTCTCTTCGACCACAGCGTCTGGTTTACGTTTGGGGATGGCATTCACCGCTGTTGCAGCGCCACGATCTGAAACACAATAATCTCGGCGAACATTCACAGGCTATTAAGACTCTCTCACCTTTACCGTCTCGCTTTCCTCCAAAACCTCCTGAACCACGAATGAAAAGCGTTTGTTGATTCTCGAATACTACCTTGCCAGTTGATTTGTCCTTAGTCTCGACGATTAAAGTAACGGCCGCAGCCTTTCCCTTGTCCAGAACATCCATAATCCTATAAGTTGTCTCAGCACGCCACACACTTTCTACATTGAGGTACCACAGACCTGCATTCGTTGGTCACGGTACCGCTGGCGGGGATTGGCGCTTTGATGGCTAAGTACTGTTCTCCATGCAAGAGTTTGGCCTAGACGGCATTACTAGTAAGCACATGCCTAATAATTGACACAACAATAACTGACTGGGTTATAATTAGGAAGCCAGTCCAGCGGGATCTTGGCGCTTGTTCCAAACTGTGGAATGACACCAAATGTTGGAATGGCACTGAAGTTGTCATGGCCCTCATACGTCCAGTGCAAGTCCTTTTCAGTCGCACCAATGCCCAGGTGGTAAAGAATAAGGTCCCGTTCGTCCCATGAAAACTCCACAGGTCCAGCAACGGCCTCTTTCTTCACTTTAGCGACCAACTCGGAGTCTTCCGGGTCAGCGTACGGACTTGAGCCGTCAGAACCGCTGTCTGCGCTTTTGTTGTCGAAGTTCTCCACTAACTGTGGGTCCATTCAATTACATGAGAGCTCCTGATGAGTCACATTCACCAACCTGCTGCAAGGCCTCTTGTGTGGATGTCGGATTCGTTGCTCGACCATCGTCTACAAACCAACTTTGAGTTATCTTTTGACGGAACACGAGGAACAATGACTCACCAAAGTTGGTAATAGCACCCCATTTACCAATAACATCTTCAGGTTGTAACGGCTTGTTGACAGCGAAGCCGTGGCCCCCAGCACGTTGCCATCGAACCTGAGCGGCCCAACCCGCGAACACTTCAAACAGTTCCCCTGAACCCTCATTGCCTTTGGAAAACGTGATTAATCTTAATCCCGTGGATAGGGGGCAACTTTCTCACTTTCACTCGTCAGATAGCCAACGATAGGAGCGACGAAGTCCGGCTGCATGTGTGTGTGCGTTTGAAGCGAGTAATGGTGAAGAAGAATTAAGTCCTACCTTTAACATATCCACCATCTCTTGAGGCCTAAAATCAGCTAATTGAGTTACCATGATCAACCCGTTGTACAACGATATTATCCTACCAAATAGTCGAAGACATGGCCGTACCAGCAGATGGGCCAACACAATTGGCGAATATGTTGTATTTGTGACCCTCGATGGCCAGCGAGCGTGTGAGACCAATGATAGCCGCCTTCGCGGTGGCGTACTGTTGACAGGTGTGTTAATCTGGCAGGGTAATTCGGTGTGAAAAATCTCACATTGGTTTGACCAAAGTTTCCATCTGAATTACGGGTTCATTCAACAGGGACAGGGAAGCAAATATGAAGATGACGCCTACAAATTCCAGTGCCCGATGTAGTTGTCACGATCCGTCCATACTTCTGCTTCTGGAAGTACGGCCAGACGGCCTTTGCACACTACATACTATTTTAAAATATCTCAAGAGTTAGTTCAGAGCGCCAATACCTTGAATGTCCCTCTATTCGGGAAAAACCGATCAGTTGCATAGAATGGTAACAGAAGTGGTGACGAACTTTAGGTGAACAGCGATGACATCATCCCATTCCTTCTCGCTCATGGCGGCGAAGGACCTATCCCGGATAATACCGGCGTTCGCAACGAGGACATGTACTCCTCCGTAGGCGTCAAGCGCAGTCTTGACGATAAGCTCGCCATCTTCCGCGGATGCAATCGCTGTCACAGCTCTACCGCCAGCTATACAACAGTCCATCAGCCACTCGCCAAAATTCTGTCATAAGCTAACGAAAAAATTTACCTCGCTTTATTTCTTCCACCACGCCATTCGCGCCCTTTGCGCTCACGTCATTGACCACTACATTCGCACCAAGGCGTGCGTACATCAGAGCATACGCTCTGCCAAGGCCCGCACCAGATCCGGTGACGATGACCGTCTTTCCATCAAAACGAACCGGAGGAGCGGCCTGTTTGTTGGGAGGAAGACCCTGAGCGATCTTTACGGTTTTCTGAGACAAAGCTATAGGGCGTCATTAGGAAATGAGACATAGATGAGACAATACCCTAGGATCTTTTTCCAACATTGTCTGTGGGCTAAAATGACCAATGAGACGCGAACAGAGAGGCAGAATGCATATCTTACTGGTCGGGATTATCAAAGCCGACCACTTCTTCCCATCTTTCCTTGACCTGGTAACCATGTACATTGAGGTGATATTGTAATTAAAAAAACAATTGCACACGTACTGCCGATGGGGTAAAAGATGCGTCGGGTTTGAACACTGCACCTTTGCTTCTCTCCCATCGGATCTCCGCAACAAAGCCAGCGCCGACTGGCTGCATAGTCAGGAACTACTTTTCATGAAAGAATGCAAGCTTACTCTCAAATATTTTTCCAGATGCATCAGGTCCATCGGGATGGGCAAGTACGGCGACGACCGGAGCGATGAACTCAGGCTAGAAAAGTTTGAGAACCGGGTAAAGAGACCCTCAACGACAAAAGTACCTTAAACCCTGCCAACATGTCTGGTGGCATCACAGTCTCTGTCATTGCGGTGGCGGCGAGCTGTATCATGAACTTTCTAGC
>QFFB01008061.1:0-14324 GCA_003316465.1 Ramaria cf. rubripermanens
AACTTCCTCTGGACGAAGACGACGTTGCTTTTGTCTACGAAGACCTCCACAGGGGTGGTAGATCTATAATCCCCCCCCACAGCGTAATGACACATTCAACGCTCACAAGATGGGATCTAAACGAGCCCCTCAGTCTGAGCAACTGTGTAGTAATGGAGCTCAAAGACGCAGAGGTGCATTGGAAGAAGTTCAAAGAGGGTGTAAAGGATCCAACGGTAATATGGGGTGACGAGGTTGCGCGGACGGTAGAGAAGCGGAAGGAAGAAGTGCGACAGTGGCAAGAATGGGTGATGTGATACATGCACCGAGGTTCGGTTTATTCAGAAGGAGTTTGTTGGGCGTCACATCCACATCGGCAATACATACTGCCCGGTATCAACATCAGTGAGTTGGGATCAGAGCTTGATGAAGAAGAGAAGTTGTGCAAAGTAACAACTTCGGCATAGTTGCGATTCAGAGGCCTATGCAGTCGTATTACCCTTAAAATACATTGGCGTATATGTTGTCAGAACAAAGACAAGTTACTTATAGACAACTCAAGCTCAGCAAATTTATAACGGTCGGAGTCAATTGGTCGGAGGCTGTCTGAGTGTGAAAGACACCATGACATCAGTGTCGTCATGGGTTGAGCCAGAAAAGCGAAACAAAAAATAATACAAGTCTTTCGTTTTAGCGTCCATCATGTATCGAGTAGCCGCATCTCGTCTCGTACCTCGTAGCGCCGTCTCGCAGGTAATAGTTACCCGTCTGACACTATTGCTTTGACCCCTAAGTCTAACGTCATGACTCGCGTTCAGCGACGAATGCTTGCCACAGCACCCCCTCCGAATAGCCCAGACAGGAAAGATGCTGTCTTTGCCTACGGAGGAAATACCGCCCTCCTTGTTGGAGGAGTCACTTTGTTGGCTGCTATAGGGTATTATATGACACGCACGGACGAAAAACCACCTTCGAGCCTAGATGTAAAGCAGCAGGCTAGGGACCTTCGAGACACCACCAAGGCAAAGGGAGATGTTGAGGTGCAACAGGCTAAGGTACGTATGTATTGGCTTCCAGTTTTCACTGCTCATGGCTGTTGTGAAGTCGAGAGTTCAAGATGAGGTCGACCGCGCACGAGCAACGAGAGATTCTGCGATAGATCGGACAAGGAATACAGCCCACGACATAAAGGTGTCTGCAGAGCAGCGCGCAGCATCTACGCGAGACGCTATTGTAGGCACAGCTGAGGATGCGAAGAGAGAGGCGGAGAGGGAGGCAGAAAGGGCGAAGGCCGCAGGGAGTGGCTGGTTCGCGTGGGGAAAAGACAAAGCGGAGGAAACCAAGGAAGACACGGCAAAAAGTGTCGCAAGGCAAGCTGAGAACACCAGAGTGGCTGCAGAGAAACGAGCTTGAGGCGCAACAATCACCTGTATCGTCATGGCACTTTTTATATCAAATAGCCATGTTAGTTTATGTATTACACTGTAAAGACCGAAGAAATTAAAAATGTACAAGTTTAGTTTCGGCACCACTCGAAGGGGACGGCTTGTACGACAGAAAAAGGCATCTAGACTTCTGACGCAGCGAGAATGATTCGACAAGCTTTGTAGGATGTGGTGTTTAGACGACGAGCGACTGATTCTGAATAAAGTTGAATGACAATTATACCGTGAGTCTCCGTACACCACTGACTAGTGGGCCGTGAGTCTCCGTACACCGCTGACCAGTGAGTCCAATGCATTCTGCACTTCCTTGAACCTGTTCACCCCGCACTTGCCGCTCTCTACATGTTGCGTCAGTGAACTCAGAACCCGGTATTCCGTGCCGCAGGAGGTACGGTTCGGACACCTGTAGATCTTCTCCTGATGACGCGGACTCTGCAAGTGAGCATTGAGCGCGTGAAGTGTATTAAACGTTCCATGGCAGAGGAAGCACTCGTATGCGTAGCCGTTCCATGACCGATCAGTGGCCCAGGTCTTGGTGACAGTCGCGGGAGCATATCCATCTGGCCCCTTAATGAGTCTTTCCGGATTGGTGAGAACATTGTTGCGATCCATGCGTGTGACCATGCGATTCAGCTGTTCGCGTGTGAGACCGGAGGGACAGGTCCCAGCTTCGAAGTGGGACACTAGTGCGGACCAGGATACAAACGCCCTTCCGCAATTCGCGCCAGGACAACGTACTGTCTTGGGCCTATGCACAGAAGAGTTGAGGTGTGCATTAAGGTTATTCTCGTTTTGAAAGACGCGACGGCAAGGGGTGCAATACCAATGTTGCTGACGGTTGTGCTCGTGAAGTCCCCCCTCCGAGTTGAATATCTACCTCAGGGGATATTTCAATCCACAATAACGTAACGCATTAGCAAGTAGATTGAATACGTACGGTGTCGCAGGAATGACAAGTGTAATGATTATCGTCGTCATGCTCCTCCAAACTTTCAGCTGAGTCAAAGTGTTCATCACAAAATTGGCAATAATGGTGGCTCTGAACGAAATGTTCCTTCAAATCCGTCCAGGTGGTGAAGTCCTCATCGCATGGCCTGCATATATAGTGTCTGGCCGAGTCCTCCTCATGCTGCCAGAGCGCCCTTTGGTGCGGAAAATTTCTATCGCAACGTTCGCAGTAAGGCATGTCTCGTAAATGAGTGTCAGTCGGTTCTGGAATGGGGAATCGTTAGTGAGAGTGGCGTAGATATTATGTATGCTCACAGCGATCAACGTGGTTATATATATATATCTGGCCAGAGAGATAGTTAGAGAGATAATCTCCAAAGGTGAGCACGGTGCCAGTACGGCCTTCGGGTTAAACGTTGAGCGTTCAACATAAATCCATGCGGCGCCAGAAATTGAGTCATTGGTCCCGGTCAACGGTGCCAGTACGCAACGTTAATTTTAGCTCACGTCTACAGTACATCCATCCTGATTCCTTTAGGATTCCTGTTGTCCGTTGACGCCCATACCTGGATCTCGTAGCAGCGGCCGCCCCACCATCCTATACTATGGGATGATGGGCAGAAACTCGCTAAGGGTGCTCGCAACAAGAGATGCGTTAAATTATTATAGAGGCTTGATCTTCTCTGAATTTTTTATATATTGTGTTCTATATCACCGCCACTGAAATGATGTCTACGAATGATATGACGGTTACTAAACAAACTGATATGACCGTCTGTACAGAAAATACTGCAGCAACAGCAGTTATGAAGCCGTATATCGTATCGACGACCTACAGTCTATACGAGTGATGAGCGTAGTTCAGAGCTACTAACTGTTCCAAGTTAATTTTCTGACGCGTCCCGGCCACTGTACACGTCGTCAAATTACATTTGACCCTTCTCTGTATATATACTGTACCTTTAATTTCATTTTACAATCGCGGCCTTGTTTTCCTGACCTCAATGTAGCTCCAGGTGATGTATCCCCCGGTCATGGCTTCCGATCTCGTACACCTTTCATTCCGCCTCCTGTAATTCTGACTCGGTTCACGCATCGAAGGATCGATGATGTGAATTTATGAGGTGGAGGAGGGTCTTCGGTGAGTAGCCGTACTCCAGCCGCCGGCCGGCATCACCAGTAAGCGTTTTCTGGAAAATGCAGTTCAAGGCAAAAAATCTATCAAATCAGAAGAACGGGATCAGATATACCAGGCCCTCCTATCAAGCCCAACCATGTTATTGGGAAACTTGGGGGATGAAGCCTTTGTCTTGTTAATGCTGTTGATAAGCCTGTGTAGCACAGATGTATGCCGTAGTATTGCCGGTGTGCCATGAATTCCAGCGCAGTACCACTGGAATTCATCGACATCAGGCAGTCTGACTCACACTGTCTGGGATCAGGCTTCTGATTTCTGGCGATTCTCAGGAGTATGCGGTGTGCGGTGTACGTGATCCAGTAAATTAACGAGAGCCTGAAAACCTGTGAGAGGTTTTCAAAGCTAAGGGAGCGTCAAATAAATCAGAACGGGAATAACGATGATAGTCACCAGTCGAAGATGCCACAGTAACTTCGATTTGCGTTGTAGTTGTGAGGCAGTCAAGATGACAACAGCCACCCTGATCAGAGACGCCGGCCATCCAGTCGAGGCCCCTTATACTTATAACTTTCCTATAAACCTATTATCTGTTCCGAAACTTCGGATCCTGGCCTGAACTAGCATTCCCAGCAAAGACCGTCGTGCAATCTCTTTGCCATTGTTTGTCTGCCAAGGTGACGATCAAGTGACGATCGCCGTTCGGACTGCTGTCTGCCAGTGCTGAAACTCATGAGAATGGCTGGGCACAACCCTAGTGGATCTCACCGATTGCGTTTGGCCAGCAAAAACTTACCTTAATCCTATGGTCCAGTATATGTTTTGCAACTTGAGGCGCGGAAGGCTGCTGGCGCTAGGCCTGGTACGGGATGTTACTATAGCAATTGTCATCGCCTCTGGGAGGACCTTGAAGGTTGATCGCGAGGCTGCCGCACAGTTGAGTTTATAGCGCGCCTCTCACCCTATAAAAGCCAAGGGTTCGATGGGTGATCGGTATATCGAGGCTTTCAAATCAAACGAATGGAGGAACACCTCGAGAAGGAGTCAGATAGCCTCGTGGACATAATATGTGCGTTGTATACATTATCCTGGTTTGATCTGAAGCTATATTCCTATTTCCAGCGGGTCTCGAGCATGTCTGCACGTCGTCACGACCCTCCATGAACCAGATGTCACTTGTCAAATGTAACACCGAATCGTGTGTCTCCCCTTTCACGTCTGCATGGTCCTACGACATAGGAAAATATATATTTTCATCGCCATTTATCCCTGATGCAGTGTATATGTGTTCTGACGAGACCATGTCAACTAACCTCGGTCTGTCATTGTTCTTATATACATCCAGTGGATGTCTAGCAACCACTCACAGATGCTGCTGTAGGGTACGACGGGATCTTGTATCAAGAAGTGTTGGACGTTCCACAAGAAATAGGTGCTGTCTAATCACTTATTTTGCACATAGGTTTTCTCACGTGTATCATTTGCACCAAGACCTGCCTACCAGTCTCAGCGAACACGAGCCGCCGCGACTAGCCCAGGGTATGGATGGAATAGAGAAGGTACCGTTTCACTTACTGTAAGTGTAATTCTTTTCACCAAAGCAACCATGTCCCCAGCACACGTCGTTCTTTTCCTCAGCATCATCCACACAACAACCTTGCCACTCGAGCTGTGGTCACTATTACCGAACGCTCTCGACTGAGTTAAGGTCTGCCGACAAGTGGCTGAAGTTGTGCAAGGTCAATGGCAGGAGGGCATATGAATGCCTTTGGGAGGGTTGCGCCAAAGAGCCCTTCGATCGCAAGGTGAGAGCTCGTACGCACGTGCTCATGCACCTGAAAGTCAAACCATTTGGGTGCACCTGGTATGTGGACTGAGGTGGATGGTGCACATCGCTGACTCTGATACAGTGGGCAGCAGTTCAGCTCGCGAGGGGCGGTCAAGAGACACTGCGATGCCCAGATACCTTCGTTCTCGTGTAACGTGTGGTGAGACCTGCAGCTTAATCTGCGTACACTCACACGAGGGCGTTAATATGTTCTATAGTCACCGATATTTCACGAGGAAGTACAATCGGAACCTTCATCAAATACAGTGTGCTTCACACGCTCGGCAATAATTTCATGCTCTTGAATGTCAAGCGACGTGACAAGCAGTGGTCATTCCTTTGGTTGAGATCCCTTTTTATTCTCTGACTCGTCATAACTTATCATAAATTAACTCAACCTCCGAGACATCTGACTGTATCATTGCCCATTCTCCTATCATTATTCACCGTGGATCCTAGAACACATTCTTTGATAAATTGCATTATTTATGGAAACACTCATTGTATTAAATAAGTCTTTCCCCTTTGATTTCTGTATGCCGCCCCTCACTATGTATCCCAAGATTTGTTCATATTTATGATATGTCAGTCTGTGAATCAGGCATCGCACTTATAGGCTACCGTATTGTCTTTGTGTGTTAAATTATGACAGGAAATTCAGTTATGTTGCGCTTTATGTAAATGACTTGTTTTTTTTTGACGAATAAAAGCTATTCTCCTCTTGCATCGGCTGCGACACACGACGTGCTAAGAGTTACCGTGACGGCTAAACGTGTTTAATACCGATGTATATTAGCTCAACTAGAGGGTGCCCCTAATATTTCAACTTTCAGCTTGCTAGCATATACTTATCAGCCAAAAAAAAGTGCTGCTTAATTATAAACTATTCTACCCTGTAGTTACAGGATCTGTCCGGACTTCGATTTGTTCCATTTCCGTGCCATGTTATCTATCACGCCAAGTAAAACAAAAATTAAAGTAATCCTATATAAGTAGTTTTGTCAGCGCTGGCAGAAAGTCAGTGCTGAGCGCTTACTCTGACCTTATTGGGAAATTTCATAGCCAGTAACCTAGCGGCTATCCACAGATTTGGTAGGTTTTCTATAAATAGCGACCGCATCCCCGCTCTCAGGACTCTCGCTGCTTGCGAGATGATGTCTGAAGTAACCAGTGATCGCACCCCCCTTCTCCAAAATGGAGCACATGAGCCAGTCGTCGCTGGTGATGTTGGTGCAGCAGCCTTATCAGAGTCGCAGCAGCCGGAAGCGCGCAAACGGAGTATCGTGAGCGTGCTCTTGACATTCATATTTATCGCGGCGGTTGTCGTGTCCTTCACTGTCTGGAATGGGAGCCTTTCACAGGATCCACATAAGGCGGCATTGAGTATTTTGGACAAAGCGCCAGTGATCGTGAGTTCAATAATACATGATGTGGCTGTCCGATATGATCCCCACTCAAGTTTGCTAAATGTAGGATGGGCATATAGGTGGGATGATTTCCATCAGAACCATGGATCTAGTCATCAATGTATCACAGATCTGCCTTGGCTGGTGCGAGTTTTCTACAGAAATAACGTTACGGCTGTGAATTTACGCAACGAGATGCCTGGGCACGTCGACATACCCCGTTTGCGTAAAGGTAGAGTCGGAGGGTTCTTTTGGTAAACCATACATATTCTACCCGATCAATGGAAAACCCGACGCAACTACGAACTTACCTAGGTCTGTCTACACGTCGTGCCAACCCGACGGCCCTGATTTCATGACACCTATGAATAGCGCGAGGTGGGCATGTTGCTGCGTGGTATTGCGATATTCAGGATTTAAATTGACACACCCCTTTCTGTTTTCACCAAAAGAGATACCCTGGAGCAGATTGATGTTGCTCGATCGATGATTGATCAGTATGATGATGTTTGTATTTTCTCACTACACTAAGCTTCCGCTCGCGTGCTGACCATTCGATGTTCCCCTGGCGCATGATGAATGTGGGTCAGGTTTTCCAATTGGTCACCGATGTCTCCGGGTTGCAAAAAGCTATCGCCAGTGGAAAAGTTGCAAGCATGTTGGGGGTCGAAGGGTGCGTTTATCTACTAATTCTATGCGTGAAAGATGCCGCCAATGAGCTTGTTGATGATCATATGCACATCATCTGACAATGCATCGTTTTTTCAATAGCGCGCATCAGCTGGAGAACTCCATAGGTGCTCTACGTGCCTACCATGCGCTGGGCGTTAGATATCTCACTTTAACTCACTCCTGCCACAATGCTTTCGCCGATTCTGCTGGTATTCTCGTTTCTCCCAAACCCAAGCACGGGGGGCTCAGGTATAATTGGCATTTCCTATCTCGTAGCCTATCGCTCTCATTGCTGATTCTTATTCTTTTCCTTTTCAAGCCCATTAGGTCGACCGCTTGTGCGGGAGTTGAATCGGTTGGGAATTCTTGTCGATCTCTCGCACACTGCGGATTCGACTGCAGTTCAAGCACTTAGTCTAAGCGAGGCCCCTGTAATTTGGAGTCATTCCTCTGCTCGGACGGTCTGGGACGTTCCTAGAAACGTACCAGACTACATCTTGCAAAAGATTGGACTTGAAAAAGGGAAGAAAGATGCTGTTGTCATGGTTTGTATATTTACCAATTTGCCACATTTCTGCCTAAAGCAACTAGTATACGTCACCGCTTACTATTTCCTACAATTCCAGGTAAATTTTGCTCCATATTTCGTAGCAGCGGATGGAAACGCCACACTCCAAGCGGTCGCGGATCACGTTGAACATATTGGAGCAGTCTCCGGACGCAAACAGTGCATATTCCTCTACATTTGCTTTATCCTGTAAATGCTTACCTCATTCCAAGCGTTGGCGTAGGAAGTGATTTTGACGGCATAGCAACTGTTCCTCGCGGCTTGGAAGACGTGTCCAAATATCCAGATCTGGTGCGTTTTCAATGTCGTTGCCTATTAAAGTACTATTCAATATGAGATGCACCGTGAAGTTTGCTGAACTGCGGTCCCGTGGTTGGTCCAAGGCGGAATTGGTGGGGCTCGCAGGGGGGAATTTAATACGCGTTTGGCAAGGGGCGGAAGCTGTGGCACTAAGAATGCAAAGTGAAGGAGTACAGCCCGCTTACGATGTATATGATAAGAGAGAGGATTTGTAGCCGTCGGAGCATGTTCAGAATCCTGTATTTTTTTGTCGATGGATCCATTTATTGCCACCAGAAAATCGAGTCCGCTGCCACAGCGATTTACGGATTTAGTTACGTGACATGTCACACAGTGATATTCAACTTCAGACCACCAAAGGTACTCGATCTCAACCGGAGACATATTTTTTCCGAGGAGTGAAACACAGGTAAGAGTCTTGAATACGCGGCTGCCTCAGCTCTCTATAACTCGTCCAGAGAAGGGAAGGTGGGCACCATCCCGTGGTCATGCACTCGCTCTCTCGATGTGCACATCGCTCCTGGACCTTGACTTCCGCCACGACTTGTCAAGCATTCAGTACTTGCAGGCCGTCAATGGTGGAAGCGAAACGCAAGGTCCTTCCCTACCAGTCCGTAGGCTGGCTGTCAGTTGACCTCAAAAATGTCAAACACCAACCGTGGATGAACGTTATGCAGGCGACATTTGGTGAGGATGAACGGGACAGGAAGCGACAGGAAAGGCGAGAAAAGGAGATGGGACAGACACATGCTGAAGAAAGCGGTTTATCGAATAAGGAAGAGCCGGATCCATCCCCCTGGGGTCCCCCGAAGCCTGCCAAACCCAGGATCACAGCCATGTCTGGCGCATTAACGATGGCGAAGTCTTCGTGGGGAGTTAGGCGAAATATCGCTAGGGATCTTCTCCCCCCGTTCACTCATGGGTTGCCTCCACCACCCGCCAGAACCGATTATACTCGGCGAGCGAAACGCTTCGTCCCCATTCTAAATATACCCATGACGAGTGCTTCTGAGGATTCTCAGCGGCCTTCGGGCTCTCAGTACTCGCGCCAGTCACGTCATCCCCAATCCCTAGATATTCATGATGACAGTCTTGAAGAATTCTTCCGTGATCATTCCAGGCGAGATTTGTCATTGTCTTACGTAGACACGGATGAGTATGCTCTCATTTCAAAGAGTAAAAGAGCTCCAGAGCATGTGTCGGGTATGCCGTTAGACGAGTGGAGGCGATCTACGGAGGAGATGTTAGGCCGGTCAGGGAACGATGAATCAGAGGAAGGGGATCTTTATGGCTCCGACGATCGTCCAGATTTTATATCACTAGACCCCTCGAGATTACCCCGGGTTGGATACCTTTCCCATCTCCCTGAGGCCGCGGACATAGTGTTAGAGTCATCAAAAAATATGGGGTCTGGCCGCCTCTGGCGCAGTCCTCCGATAATACTTACACAAGCTCAGCTTAATCAACGAGGACCGTTGTGACACGTCCCCGTTCATCCTTGTAGCTTATATGGCACTCCTGCTTCCACCCTCACCAATCCGGCAAGCATATAGGTGATTTTCTCCAAGATTCACAAGTGTGATTCAAGATTATCTTACCGAAGCCACAGTCATAACAAAAGGCCGTTAATATTTAGAAGACAGAGCCCGTCGAGCCACACAAATGTGCACCCCCTATTGTATATGGGAGGTGTTGCCTTACGAGGACACTCAAAGAAAAGGGCTGTATGGTACTAAGGAATAGCGATCCTTCGAGGTACCTCGGTGTTGTACAGTTATTGTCGTCGAGTTCGATAATACTCGAAGGGTAAGGGAGCCGCATCCCTTCATATTCGTCATTGTCACTGAACATTGCCTGGTCGGGGAGAAATGCGTATGCCGTCTGGACGGACCAGGACTGGTGTATATGATTTCCGCGATGCTAGTCGTGATTCATTTGATCAGGAACGCGGTAATGTGGACCAGCGATTAGTAGACTTCAAGCACATTATAGGTGATGATGGATCGCATGGGGTGCAATAAAAATCATTCGCGTCTGCGAGGGGGTGACGATCACTCCAGACAGGCATAGACCTGCATGTGTGAGGGAAAGTAATTATTATGCATAGATCCACTCGCTCATGAGGCGCTGAATGTTTTTGTGTGGCTGGTGTTGTCAGGGCGCGTCATATGGTCGTGAATATGGACAACTCTAACCGTAATACGGTGACGCGGTGAGGTTTCCGTGTCCCGTGTGTCGATTTCACTTGAGTGTGTTCAACCATGTGAGAGTAAAACACCAAGACCTTGGCTGGGAGCTCAGTGGATATGTGGAGGACATGCCACCTAGAACAATAAGTGAATGGTTTGTCGAATACAACGCAGATATCCGGGAGATCCAAAAGCTAAGAGTGTTCAAGCTTCACATGTTCGACTTCGAACGAGGTGATCACCACCGTGCGTCCTGTAATCAAGAAGTCACTATGTCCAGATGCAGCCGGTGATTAGTTCCACCCGAGAAGATTCCTACGGGAGCTCATCTCAACCTGTAATGTAGTCAGCTTGCCATCCAGTGTGTATTGTATCTATTTCTTTGCGTCCTGTAATGTCGCTTTCGCGTCTGCGACGAAATCTTGCAACACCTTTACATCATCCCCAGCACCAGTCTTCATGTCTTCTGCAACACGCTCAAACAATGCTGCCAGACCCTTCCATAAATTAGCGGTTCCGCCAGGCACACCTGTGTCCACGAAGTCGCTAATTTCCTCCATCTCCCCAACAAAGCTTCAGAATCTGCCGTGAACATTCGAGATCAAGACATGAGGGTGTTCGGCATACCGATAAGCTTTGGGCAGCATGTCTGGGACCGTTTGGGTGATACGCTCCAGAAGTGCAGGCTGAGAGAGCGAGAGTTCACGCATTAAGGCTGATGAAGTCGCAGGGGAAGATGCGTGTGTAGCTAAATTCTCGGCATCAGAAACATTGCTGTGTGCTTAAGAGAGGTGGAGCTTCACCAAGTATCATAGCTGTGGTCAAACCGGTCAAACCTTTATTGATACCCTTGTATGATATTGCAGCTTTCTCGTAGATAACATGACACAAACAGCACGCACCGCATAACCCATCTTCAATGCGCTGGCATGCCCGACTGCAGCTTGCAGTGTGCTTACCTTCAAGCCGCCTGCGCTCAGTGCCTTGGCAAAGCACGCTACAGCGGTTTCCGGACCAGAAGCATATATAGTAGGGTCATACACAGGTGTCTCAGATGGCCTAGATGGTGGGCCACCAATGATGCATGCATCTACGAAGTCGACATTATCGCCTGTGAAGGACCTTGCAATCTCGCGCACAGTAGCAGGTGCCACTGCGTTGCAGTCTGCGAATACGAGCCGCATTCCAGCAGGTCTGTCTCCAGGGCCCATATCCAATGTGCCAATTTCAGAAGCAGAAATCTGTGTGCTGACAGCATGGATAAATTGATGTGCGAAGGAGACGGCATTTGAAGGTGGGATAATTGATAACACATAGCGTGCCCGTTTGGCGATTTCTATACCACATTGCATGGGTCTCAGCATTGCCACGTACTACATAAAATACCTTCAAGACTAGTATCCTGCATGCCTGCGGTCTGAGCCTTCTCTTTGCTTGTTGCAGAACGGCCTTCAAGCGACGTGAGAACAGTGTACCCGAATGCTGTGAGACGGTGTGCAACTGCGGAGCCCATTGCGCCTGCTGATATTAAGCCAATCGTTGGTCCTAGTACTGTAGCCATGGCTGGCTGCTTCAATCTCGTCGGAAACGTGACTTCTCTATCTGTCACGCTGCCACGCACATGACTTGCTCTCACGACGTGGAAACAGTGTTCTGCCTCTAATTAGAAGAGCTAGCTCCTGCCTTCGCCTGGCGGAAAGATAAAAATGTATATTGATCATACTTGTACTGCGTTGTAGTAACGATGTGGGTCTCAGTCGAGACCCACGCTGTATACCACGCTATCAGAGTAGACGTTTTGATGGAGATTTGGAGAGGATTTGGACGGGGATTTGGATATTTCATAAAGCTCCGACAAAGCCCGTTTTAACTCTGATAAGCTGCTGCCGTCGCCGGCAAGGGCGAGGACTTGAATTTCTTGTTCGTTACCACCAACATCGTGATAGAAAGAGGCAAGATGATGCCCTCCTTCAGTGCATCGTGTAGCAAATCATTCTCGACCATGGATGTGAGCTGGATGCTTTCACGACACCTGTTACGCGTGTGAGGACTTGTAACCTCTCAGGGTGGCATGGCGGATGGCTGGCTGATTGCCATGTGAGCTCCATCAAGTGTACCAGCCAAAATCGAAATCGAAATCGGAGGCGATTCATAATTCGCGTTGGTTTCAGGCGCAAAATATGACTGACCGTACTGGACAAAATAAAATCATTTTTCCAAAATCACAAACAAATTGTGCATGATTTGTTAAAATCCTTGTATATCACTGCTTATCTCACATGATGTTCTGTGGTACTCAATGATCTGTCAAGATATATAGTGATCCTGCTCCATCACCAATGATCATAAAGTATTGTAGGAAATACTTGGTGATTATGCATGATTGGCCTATTATCATTTATGATGTGCCTCACTGATAATCACTCTACATCATTCAGTATCCTCATGTATAATTTACAGTGATGTTATGATCCAGTTCCTCGCAGATCTCCGGTGACCATATTTGGCCACTAACCCCGTCCCGAGCCCATACCCCGAGCCCGACCTTACCCGAGCCCGTCCCGAAGTAGTCTGAGTCCGAGCCCGAACCCCATTTCTCATCCATCCCCGAGCTTCATTATGATCCCTTAGATAGTTTGTCCGACCCTGTCCCTCCATCCCCATATATAAGTCTCGCTCTGTATGTACTTCGCTTTTCAGTCAGAAATCCAACTAGATACCCTTCGAACCCTTTACTAGCTTCTCGCTCCATTGTCTCTTAGTTCCTCTGTTCCTCTTGTCCTGATCTCCTTCCGAAATCAAGGGCTCGTGTAATAGTGGATGGCGTAGCACATAAGCTGAAGCCCAGCCCTTCCTAGTACTCCTCGGCCGAGCTCGGTCCGAGCTCCCCCGAGGTCCCACACGAAGACCCGGTCTTAACAGTATTTCTGACTCCCACGTCCACATTACACTAACAACTATGTCTACCACCTGTGCTAGGAGTATTACGCTTCAATGCATCTCGGAATGACACCGTCTTTCCGAGCGGCCCGAAAGCCCTCTGAACTTCCCTTCCGCATCCATCAAACCTGCTGATGCCCCAGCCGACAAGGGCAAAGGTAGGGACGAGGACCTTTCAGACTATGATCCCCTAGGCGAAGGTTCTTCGGCCAAGGTTCCTGAAGGAAGCCCCGGCAATCCCGGGGATCCCGAGGACCCCGATGGTGATGGTCTGCCCTCAGGGGAACCAGCCGACCCCGACAATGATGGTAGCGAACTTATGCGTCGACTTCTTACCAACCTCGCTAAACCTCGCCCTACGGAAACCTGAGCTAAAGTCAAGGAGCCCAATACTTATGATGGCACTGACCAGGCTAAGCTTCGCACCTTCTTCTTGCAATGCCTACTCAATTTTAGAGATCGCCCGAATGCCTTTCAGACGGGAGCCTCTAAAATCCAGTATGCCATCTCTTACCTCACCGGCTCAGCCTTACAATATTTCAAACCCACGATCCTCAGTGAACTCGTTCCCGAGCCTATCTGGCTCTGGGATTGGGACAGCTTCAAGAACGAACTTGAGCTCAACTTTGGTCCGTTCAACACTGCTGCTCAAGCCAAGATCGACCTCGAAAAAATCGTCATGAAGGAGCATCACAAAGTTGCACGTTATTTCATCAAGTTCGCCCGAGCTTCGACCCAAACTCAATGGAATGACGCGGCGCTCCGACACTTCACTTACAAGGGCCTCGCCAAACGAATTAAGGACGACTTACTCCACTTTCCGAGATTCATGAGCTTGGCCAAGCTTCGAGGCTTCGCCCTCGAGTGCGACAGCCGTTACTGGGAAAGGAAGGAATACGACACTATTGCTACCC